>BPLR01013958.1:0-96479 GCA_021605095.1 Caerostris extrusa
TTACGTATTGTTTTTATACTCCTATATTGATAGCAATGCAAAAGAGAACACCTTTTTCCTGGTCCTTTTGGGCTTTGAATAACTATTCCAGTCAACCCTTTACATGGTAGTTTAAAAGATGTCGTTGCTCTATTGGTTCCATTATTCATTTAAAAATTCACATATTGAGAGCAACAAGAATATATTTGATAGATTTCACTGTTCTTGTGGATTTTTTTTTAAAAATGCTTTCCATTGTTAGAAAATTCACAATGCCATTTAGAAGTAATTCATTACAGACATGTGCAGAACAACCTAAAAGCTGTCATATTTGGATAATTTTCTAAATAATGATTTCTCAGGATTGATTTTTATATTGTTTCCTTTATCAGGATTAAAGTAAAAATTTCTATTTCCCACCTTTTTTCAATAATATTAATCAAATATATGGGTAAAATTCAATACAAGGTGAATAACACATGATCAACTAATACGGTATATATAAAATTACATATACCGTATGTTAGAGAAATAGAAAAAATTATAGTTCAAAATTATAGTTCGAATAAAAAAATAGAATATTAGTTCAAAATTCGTATATAAGACGAAATGAAAAAAAAATTCTGTAATGTTCATTATTTACGATGTTCTATTATTATTTGTGTGCATTTTTGGTACTTTTTCTGGTAGTCAGGCGGACATTTTGTCAACATCAGATTTTTCGTTTTGGCGAATACGCAACAAAAATAGCAATATAAATGATTTCAAAATAAAAATACCCATTTTTATAAAGCGAATAAATAAATCATTTCATGAAAATTTTTCTCTCATAAACTTAAGAAATATAAACTAAAGAAATGCCAGTATATTTGGCGATTTATCAATTGCATTTGGCTAACGGAAAAGTGCTACGTTGTTTGCCGGAAGAGTTGATTCGTATTATAAGCCGCTCCGATCTATACACAATATCCAGTTAATATGCTTAATATATACATCTATCTATCTAACAATAAATATTATTAAGCATTCCTTTATATAATAATACAATTTTATTTAAATTTGTAATCTACAAAAATTATAATCTTTTCCTTGTCTTCTCTTTTTAATTCCACTCGAGTGTTTCATTTTGCCACTCTGTCATTTATAATAAATTATTTCTAATGATTATAATCCTTTTTAATCAATTCCGTAAGCTCCTCTACCGGTATAGTTCATATTTCTCTATAATATCCCTAAAATTTCTTTCCTGCCATTTCCGAACCCCTCTAGTTAACTCTTGGAGATCACCTTTTCTGATATTTTTGTTTAGGAAAATGCCATCGTAAATTCTCTCTTAGTCAAATAATTTAACTCTTAAATAAAATTTTTACAAAGATACATAAAAATAACACTAAAATGGGATTTACACTTCTCTGATCAGTACTTTAAGTAGCTCCAATTCTTGGATTCCTTCTTCCGATAAAGTACGTATCTTAAAACGTTTCTTTTGCAGTGTATTTTTGGATGAAATATTAAAAAGCTTCAATACGACGAGGTTTAAACAACAACAGGCATATTGATGAATATTTACAATTAATTACACATTAAAAACAAAACCAACTGAAACACTTGCATGGCCTCAACACCTTTCAACTTCCTAGATCCTCTCAAATCTCCTCTGTCCTCTGTGGTCCTATCAACTTCACGATCTCTCGAGCCTTTTGCTCCAGCTTCATATTTGGCTACCGTTTATCTAGTAGTATAGTCCCACCGATTACTTTTATCTTTTTTCTGCCCTGCTGGATTCTCTCTACCAGCACCAGGTTTCGTGGGTACAGTTGATAATAAATCGTGGGATTCTGTATAACTGTATTTTGTATCTTTATTCTATCTGTTTGTGATATGAGGTTACAGATAAGTACTGCATATATTGGAATGAGCTTTTATTGCTTATAAGAAATGATTTTACTTTGGAAAGATAGTAATGAACATCTGCTGATTAGAGGTAGATTGAGGTGAATGCTTTCCTGACGTTTTCCTTGTGTAGTTGATATATAGCTTCTAAAGGTGAGTTTACTGTCTAAGATTAGTTTGAGGCATTTTACTTTCTTCACTCACCGCATGAAATCTTTAACCAATGTAGTTCCGTTGTAGTTAATGATAATATTCGGTATAGTTAGTGGTATCAGTATTTAGGAGGAAATCCTGTGAGCACCATTGCTGATTATGCTTTTTCTGAAAATAATTGAGCTCGATTTTTCCGTATTTACAGAGATTCTTTATTTAGTTATCTATTCTCAGGCAAATCAATGAAATCAAAACACCAGAAAATCAAAAACCATGAAAATGAAATCAAAAACCACATATTTTTTTAATCAAAATTGAAGGCTTTACAAGCAAGTTTTTAAATAATGCAATTTTCTTGAACATTTATTACAGGTGCTATTTTTTTTCTACTGCAGGAGTAGTAGCTGATTAATACAAATTTTTTTTTTTTTCCTCTTCAGAAAGTAGTAGCTGTTTAACACAAAATTCACGAAAAACAATATATAATATTGACAATTTTAATATGAATGAGCTCTTTATAATTTCACCATTATCAATCATATAATAATCCATAATAATTCCTCTGTTTATACTGCATATATCAAATCGTGCTACTCAAGGTTAAAAATCTAGGGGAATAATTTTAATGAATTTTGGAAAAAATAAGAAATGAAGAAAATTTTTTTCTTGCTTCTAATGTCAATTAAATAGTAGTAATTTTCCTTTTATCCATAATTTGGCGATAACAATCAATTTGTTTATCTAGCCTCTGCGAACGTTCATACGTTCATCTTCTTTCTTCACCTGGATCGATCTCGCGCATGAGTTCCTTAAGTTATTTTTATGCGCATTGAACAGTTCTTCAATTTTTTAAATGAAATTCCTTTAAAAGATGTTTCTATTTCTCCTGCTACATTTTCATTTTCTTCTTCATATGCATGTTGATGTTCAATTCCAAGAATATCATCATTAAAATTTTTGAATTGATTCTAATAATTGTCTAACGGTTTTTGAATCTACTTCTTCAAAGCGAAAAATCTTTTCCAGCTCATATTAATTTTCTTATTGACTCTGCCAACTGAAATATCTGAAACAACAAAAAATCATTTGCGCATTCTAGCAACAGATATTGCCAGACTGCTCTCATGGAGCTTTCTTTAACTTCTTCCCACGGTTTGTATATGTTTTCAATTGTTTACTTAATATCAAATTTTTTTTTTTTTCAAAATTCTTCGAGAGTGATCGAGCCATCTCCAGTTGTGGCTTGAATTGCTTGCGCAAAAGATTTAAAATAAGATGCTTTGAAATTAAAAAAGTACTCCATGATTCATTAGTTACCACAAAGACGTCGTTTTTAGTGGTATAAATACTCTACTGAAAACAATTAGATGATATTAAGATTTTGGGTATAAACAAATGATGGGGGATGATGAAATGGTTTGATGACTGATGCATGATATATAGGGGTGTAAGATATGAGAAAAGAAGAAGGAATGAACAAGGAATAGTTAATTTTATTGATTATATTTGGTAAACAATAAATGCACAATTCGTGCATATTATACATACAAACAAAAAATGTGATTTCTCGGATATAAATGAATTACAATAAGGGATACGGTTTCCCTGATTGAAAGCAACATCGTGGACGTACGAGGCATGGACTCAATGAGGGACTGGGGTATTCTTTTCTTACTCCTGTAAAAGAGAGCGTTCCAACTGCTGAATTGTTTCCGGGGTCACAAGCGACTAGCAACCCTTCTCCCTAGAATGTTCCAAACCTGTGTATTGGATTCATGTCTGCTGAATATGCTGACCAATCCATTCGAAGGATTCATACTTCGAAAAAGGAAAAGGAACACTAGATAAGCACAATGGGGTTAGCGTTATCAGTCATGAGAAGGAATTAATCCCCGATTGCTGCAGCATAAAGGACCACAATATGTTTGAGGATCTCTTCTCTATATCACTGAAACGTTAGTGCTCCTTCCTGATAATGTGTAGCTCAGTGTGGTCATTGATAGAAATACCGGCTCAGACCATGACTCCGCCTCCACTAAATTTAACACTTTAATGAAAGAGTATTTCGTGTACCAAGTTCTTTCAGATGAGAATCCGCCTATTGTCAGATTATTCATTTTGCAGAGTATTGATTGTAGTGTACTCTACCATCGGAAATCGAACATAAATCGATTGGAGTGCTAATTTAGCACGTACTTTTTAAAGTGCTAATTGTCATAGATATAGAAGCACATAAATTTATCATTTAATAAACTTAAAGAAGAAGTAATAAGAATGAAATAAAAATTAAAACTTTGACTTAAATTATGGTTTCAATAAATTGAAAAGTTGAAACTTCGGATTTATCTGTTTTATTATTTACCATTAAAAGCACTGATAGCTAAAACTTGACATATTTTAAGTTTGCGAATGAATGTATTTTAAAATAATTAAATAGAAAATAATTTAGTAGAAGCTAGCTCTGAAACAATGTGAAATGTATTTATAAAAAAAAGAAACATATAAAATGTTAACACATTTTATGAAAACAGTTTTATGATATTGATTATGCATGCATTTAACTTAAATTTATCGAAATAAATTATAGTTAAATATAATATATTAATCATTAAGCAAATCTAAAGAACATTTAAATTAAAAAAAAAAACAGACAATAAAACTTATTTAGATCTGGCTAAAATGATAACCTAAATGCTAATCTAGAGAAATCGACATCGAAAAAAAAAAATTATTTTTTTCAACAATTTCTGAAATTTTATCAAACATATTAAATGTTGATTAAAAATTCATTTTCAACTATTCAATTACTTTGGAATTTTTTGAATAATTCTGTATATGTAAAATGTTAAATTATGCAATAGTTAGTTCTGTTAATGCTGAAATTACTGAAATTATATATTAGAAACAATATAAAACAGTTAAATAAGGTTATTTTTCTGTCAGATGAGATCTAGTTTCGTGTATAATCATTAATTTTTTAAAGAATGCCACTTTCTGAGATTGTACAATTACAATATAGACATTACAAATTAGCCATAATTCATTTTAATTGCTAACCATAATTTGAGCGTGGCCTATCAGACAAAGACAGATTTTTTTTTAACAATAATATTGCTATTATTGTGCAAGTTGCCTGAATGGCTTTTCTCACATTAGACAAACATGTAAAAAAGTTTTTCTTTAAAAAAAAAAAAAAATCTTGGAACATATACCAGTATTTCTTTAATTACTTCTTGAGAGTATAATGTAACAAGTTCTCGATATGAATGGCGATAATGTAGCAAATACTACTACTATTACACCACACCACATCACTGTGCCTAGAGCTGAGTTGCCCCTATACAGTGTGGGAATGATGTGTTTGAGAGAAATCTAACTGGGCTCCGTGATGCTCTTACAGTTATATGAGATCGGGATCTATGGCTTAAAGTGGATTTCGAACCGCTACAAATGTCAATGATTATATTTGTTTAATTTTTTTTTTTAGTAGGTGAAAAATTTAATCTATTTTTACCTCTACCAATTATAAACTGTATGTTAGTAAACAATTTATTTTAAACAACCACAAACAATTAAGTTACCACAAACAATTTTAACTATTCTCATTTAGAAAAAATTTTCTAATGTTAAAAATTTATTTTAATTAAAAAATATCATGTCTTGTCCATCTATAATTAATAAAATTCTTTCATTTTTTAATAAAATGGGCTCATCCACAATTTTAAAACCTTAATTTTCTCTTCAAATTATTACCCCTCGAAATTACATTCTTTTTTAACGATTTATTTCATTATCCTCAAAGACCTGAAAATTAAACACCATGCATTTGAAACACACAGCCATTTAGCAATCAATTTTCTAAGCAATTCCACACATTTTTAAGTAAGAAAAAAAAAAATTGCTATTTTAATTCTTTAAACCATGATGCTAAATTCTTCCGCAATTTACGTAATTAACTACCCACTTAAATAATATTGTTTCGAAATAAATAAATTTTTTAATTTTAACTTATTAATAATATTATTTTTGTAATTAAAGGTGTATTGAAATAAAATGTCAATGATTATATTAGGAAAATGAAATCTGCCTATTGGCAGATTTCGAGACAGGAGATGTTTTCTTTTTACGGGTTGTCAGCCCTAGTCCAATTCCGTACAGTCCCATTGGACCGGGACCTACGGTTCAAGTGGATTCTGAACCACTATAGACATCCATGGCACCTCCAATACTTGAACCCGAAACCTGTGGCACCGAGAGCTAGCCACTCGGCTACTAGATTCCATTTTTTAATTTACCTGCATAAATTATAAACTATATGTTAATAAACAATTTATTTAAAAGCCTGGTATGAAAATGAGAGACAGTTACCACAAACTATTTTGAATTATTCTCGTTTAAAAAAAAAAAAAAATGTCTAGTGTTAAAAATTTATTTTTATTTAAAAATATCATGTTTTGTCCATAATTAATAAAATTCTTTCAATTTTTTAATCAAAATGGGTTCATCCACAATTTTAAATCATTTATTTCCTACTTAAATTATTGCTCTTCGAAATTACATTTCTTTTTATTTCTTTATCCTCAAAGACCTGAAAATTAAATGCAATAAACTAACGCATTTTTAAACAAACAGTCATTTTAACAATCAATTTTCCAAACAGTCCCGCACATAAGTTGAAAAAAAAAAATTACAATTTGAATTCTTTGAATCACTATGTTAAATTCCTCCGCAATTAACGTGATTAACTACCCATTTGGAAGTAAAGCCAATCCTCCAAGCCATTAATAGTGCATTCAAATGATCTTATCGATTTCAAAACAAATATTTCTGGAAAAAAAAACAAACAAAGGTGTACCAAAATCTCAAAAAAAATTATTGCCACTGGAAATTACATTCCTTTTTACGATTTATTTCATTATCCTCCAAGACATGAAAACTAAACACCATGCACTTTAAAAGCACAGTCACTTAGCAATCAATTTTATAAGCTGACCCGTACAATTTTAAATAGAAAAAAAAATCACAATTTGAATTCTTTGAAGCACGATGTTAAATTCCTCCACAATTAACGTGATTAACTACCCATTTGGAAATAAAGCTAAACCTCGAAGCCATTCATGGGGCATTCAAATGATCTTATCGATTTCAAAGCAAATATTTCTGGAAATAAACAGACAAAATCTTAAATAAAAAATAATTGTCCCTTGAATAAACAAGAATTTAATAATTTAAATCTTAAATAAAAAACAATTGCCAATTGAAATTACATTCCTTTTACGATTTATTTCATTATCCTCTGAAAACTAAACACCATGCATTTGAAACACACAGTCATTTAGCAATCAATTTTCTAAGCACTATCGCACATTTTTAAATAAGAAAAAAAAAAAAAAAATTACAATTGGAATTCTTTGAAGCACGATGTTAAATTCCTCCACAATTAAGTACCCATTTGGAAGTAAAGCCAATCCTTGAAACCATTCCTGGAGCATTCAAATGATCTTATCGATTTCAAAGCAATATTTCAACTATAAACAAAGGAGTACCAAAATCATAAATAAAAAAAAATATTGGCCCTTAAAATTACTATACATTCCTTTTTACGATTCATTTCATTATCCTCAAAGACCTGAAAATTAAATGCAATAAACTAACGCATTTTAAACAAACAGTCATTTTTAGCAATCAATTTTCTAAACATTTCCCGCACAATTTTAAGTAAAAAAAAATTACAATTTGAATTCTTTGAAGCACGATGTTAAATTCCTCCGCAATTAATGTGATTAACTACCCATTTGGGAGTAAAAGCCAAACCTCGAAGCCATTCATGGAGCATTCAAATGATCTTTATCGATTTCAAAGTAAATGTTTCTGGGGAAAAAAAAAAGTGTACCAAAATCTTAAATAAAATATTATTGCCCCTTGAACTTGCATCCCCTTTTAACGATTTATTTCATGATCCTCCAAGACCTGATAACTAAACACACAGTCATTTAGCAATCAATTTTCTAAGCATTTTTAAGTAGAAAAAGAATTACAATTTTAATTCTTTAAACCATGATGTTAAATTCCTCCGCAATTAACATAATTAATAACCCACTTAAATAATATTATTTTAATATAAATAAATTTTTAATTTAATAATAATATTACTTTTTTGTAATTAAAGGTATATTGAGGCAAAATGTCAATGATTATATTTGTTTAATTTTCTTAGTTGATGGAAAATTTAATCTATTTTTAAAAATTTTCCTCTATAAATTATAAACTCTATTTTTCTATATAAATTGTTGATTAAAACAATTTATTTATAAACTTAGTATGAAAATGAAAGATAATTACCCAAAACAATTGGAATTAAATTCATTCTAAAGATTTTTCTAATGTTAAAAATTTATTTTTAATTAAAAAATATCATGTTTTGCCCATCAATAATTAATAAAATTCTTTTATTTTTTTAATAAAAATGGGTACATCTACAATTTAAAATCCTTAATTTTCTCCTTAAATTAATTATTACTCCTCAAAATAACATTCCTTTTTACGATTTATTTCTTTATCCTCAATGGCCTGAAAACTAAACACCATGCATTTGAAACAAATAGTCATTTAGCAATCAATTCTCTGAGCAGTCCCATACATTTTTAAGTAGGAAAAAAAAATTACAATTTGAATTCTTTAAATTCCTCCGCAATTAACGTTATTAACTACCCATTTGGAAGTAAAGCCAAACCTCGAAGCCATTCAATGGTGCATTCAAATTATCTTTATCGATTTCAAAGCAAATATTTCTCTGAAAACCCCAAAAAAGAGTAACAAAATCTTTTTCATGCCAATTTAAATGACGTGAATGGGTTAGAATTATTTACCGGAAAAGATAACAACAATAATGATATATAAAAATAAAAATAAAAACCAGTGAATTTTCAACGCACTTGGCGACAAATCATTTGCCGTTCTTGGCGTTATCGAGGGCTCTCTCTATAACCCTAGAGTTTGCGAAGGGATGTAAGTTGGCTGGACTCCAGAAGCAAGTTTGCATCGCCTAAGATAGCGTAGAGCTGCTTTCAGGCAAGGTGCCAATTTTTAATGAATGTGTAGTATCATCGTTGAAAAAAAGCGTAGCTCCTTTTATAACTTTCAATCAATTTAGATTTCAACAACCGATGCTCAATACAAACAGGTGCCTCTTTTCTTACAAATGCGGAGACTAACAATTTCAATCTACTCCGTTTTTACAGGTAAGAGCGAATGATTTTTTATTATTAATGGTATCATTCACTGGTGAAAAATAAAATATAAGAAATGGAAATAAAGCGAATACTTTTTTGTGAATGTTGGTTGTCCGTTTTGATAGCATGCCAAAAATAAATTTAAAAAATAAAAAATAAAAATCAACGTGTGGACATGCAGCAACAGTGTAGTATTCTGAAGCTCGCCGGTGAAAAAAAATAAATAAAAAAAAGAATATACTTTATGACCTGAGGGTTGGTGTGATGAATAATTTTAATGTGGTCTTTTATTCGATAAGCGTTTTCTTAGTGCTTCCAATGTACTTTTAATTTAATATTTTCTTGTCATAAAATCTAAATTGGTCTTTTAAGAATAAATGGCTGGGGGTATCTAAGTGAAATATGTGAAATAAATAAAGTTTTAATATTACACACTCTTTTAAAAAATATGTATTTGGGGGAAATGTTTTTATAACAGTTATATAATAAATGTTCATTTGATGATCTTTGTTTTATATAATAGTACTTTCTTTTGGTGGTCTAAAAAACATCATTACATAATTTTTTTTTTTTTTTATAAATATAGCTTACACATAAAATATTACTATCTTCAATAGCGAAAATGTTTTTATAACAGTTATATAATACATGACAATGAAATGTTATATTTGATGATCCTTTTATTTATACAATTGTAATTTCTTTTTTGGTAGTCTAAGAAACATTACTGCATAAATTTTTTTATCAATATAATTTGCACATAAAATATCATGTTTTCAATAAACAATAAAAACGTATTTAAATTTAATTTTGATAAGTTTATATTTAATTCTAATTAAACTTAAAGATACAAATATCAATACAAAATTCATTTAAAAATATTTTTCTTGTTGAATACAAATAATATTTATAAATTAGTTAAGTTATAATTATAAAAGTATAAATTATTTAATGCTATTAAATTTTTATCAATTGCTACTGCTTTAAAAATTACATATGACTTAGGTCAAATTATTTTAGTGACCATTGATATGTATCATTGCATTCATAAATACTACTTACAAACTTGAAGAAAAGAATAAAAGGAACTTTGAAAAATGTATGTAATAATATTTAATGCCAATAATCAATTTTAATTTTCTTAGAATATAAATATATTATTTTTGACATGCATAAATTTTAAAAATAACATTCAGCCTTCAATCCTACCCTGTAAAAAAAGAAAACATCTTTGAATTTGCCAGTTGGCAGACGGTGTTGCAACCCCCCTCCTCCTCCCCCATGAGGCTATTGCACCATTGAAGAAGAAGAAGAATTCATTAACTTCACAAATAAGTTAGATGGTGGCAACAAATGAAATATATTTAATTATTAATTTTCGATAAATTCTTTTCATAGTATTAACAAAATTCGACTAAAAAAATCATCTCTATGGAACTATTTATTATGCAATGGATAATGAAAAAAAGAAATGTGTCTTTAAAAATATAAATAATTAAAAAGCAGGATAAGGATTTAAGCAACTAATCGCAATATATTTTAATGAATTAAATTCACAGTTAAGAACTCATAATTAGATGGTAGTCAAATTAATTTTATTGTTTAAATTTAAAAACTATCATTATTTTAATTTATAATTAAAAGTTATGATTTTTTTAATCTTTAAATTTTATCATGAAAAAAAAACAGTAATGTAAAAAATTGACCGGCATTTTTTAAAAATTTATTCACAGTACTGGGTAGGCACAACAAGATGTTGTGTACTTCATTAAATAAAATAAGGCAATGGAGGCCTGGTAATCTGATTTAATCGAGACCATTACCAACTTAACTTACTAAAAACTTGGCTAAACAGAGTTTTCCATCATAAAATTAATATATCCATAAATATACTAAAATCCAAGAGAAACTCAATTTCAATGAGCAAAGTAACGAACTCAAAGAATTGCAAATGAAAATTTATTTTCGTACGGTTTACACTTGATGATTAAGTAAAAAGATTAGAGCTGTTTGATTTTCGAGAATAAATTCTGTTTCTTACAGTTATAGTTACAGCATTGCCTCAGAAATTTTTCAAAAATAAAAAACCCTGTGATAAAGCATCTAGTTGCTGCTCTATTTAGTGAAGAACAACATCTCTCAGTTATAATTGCTATATCTTCAGAATGTGCCTTAATCTATTCCTTTAAACGTTTAAAACTTCAGTTTCATTTTACTCTATCTTAACATTGAAGAAAGCCAAGAGTTTCTTTTTCTCGGCCATTTCCTTGCTCATAAATATATCGTCTTTCTTCTATGAATTTTGGAATATAATGACACACTTCTTGGACAGGCTCACTTGTAAGGCCCTTTGACTTGTCACACCTTTCAGAAACAAAACAGACTAGACCAAACGTGTCAAGGAGTATGACCCACTTCATCAAGTGGATATGGATATTTTACCCTAGCAACAAACAATGTAAAAGTTAGAAAAGCACATTTGTGCCCCCAAGGATTAAAAACAACTCTGCTTATCAAATTATCGAGTATTTATTATATGTTTTCATTAATTAGAAAAACCAAATAACGAATAAACGAAAAACTAATAAACCAAAATAATTAACTTAAATTCCATTAGGAAAATGCTCAGCACTTTTTTTTTACACAGCTACATAGTTAGTTCATTCATATCCATGCAAAATTTCTTCACACTTGCCATGTCGTCTTGAAAATAACTTTTTGTACAATCATCATTTCTGATCAATTGCTGCTGTATCAACCATCTGATGTTTATAATGACAGTAGAAGCAAAAATTTTTAATGTTATCAATGTTATTATTAGTTATTAGGTGTTGACATTTTCTTATCTTTTGCTAAGTAGAAAAAAAGTGTGTGTGGGGGGAACCCTTCACTTTTACAATAACCGAATATCATCACTCAAGGCATTCAAACTCCATTAATTCAACATCAAAATATATGCAATGCCTATTTTTATTTTTGATTTGTCCTAACCATATTAGCAATATTGATGCTATGCAATAGATAAACGTATTTTGAAATTTTTAAAACTCTTTTTATGAGCAATAAATGTGAATAAAAAAGTTTAAAAAAACATCTAAGTTAAAAGTTAAAAAACATTTTTAAAAAGCATCTAATTCGAATATGGCTTCAACATTTCTTTTTTGTTTCAACTTCATAGAACATGTTCATAAAATTTTAGTTTTAACTTAATTATAATAGGCTAATTAATTAATTTTTAATAACACGAACTATAAACACCAACGTAAGCAAAATTTACTTACTGATACAATAGATTTAAATGTTTTGAATTACAATGTTTCCCTATTAATTATTTATTAAACCAAAGCAATTAGAGTAATTCAAAACTCTAAATTACACTAATTCAATTAGAGTAATTTAATTAATTAACTTACAAACAGTATAAGTATTATTATCTGTTTAGTCTATACAAAAAAATGCATGTCAATATATAGCAAAAAATATATTTAAAACAAATTTCATTTTTAATTGGTTCAGATTAATTTTATGTATTATTTGATCTGAAGTGATATAATACGGTGATGGTAGAAATGAAATGAATGTGAATACTCGGATTTTACCAAAATATCCATCCAAAAATATTAATTAAATAATATTTTATTAAATATTGACTTCCCATTTATTAGCAAATAGTGATCAGAGTTTCTCAGTTTCAATAAGTATAATAATATAGTTTGATTTGATTTTTTTTGAGAAATATTTATTAAAAACACTTATTTATATAAAATTCTCGGGGAAAGATGGAAAATATGAAAACATTAAATTCGTGACAGCACTTCTGAAATGATTTTATTTTAATGGATATTCTTACTTGGTGTATTTTTATAATCTTTCACCCAAATAAGCTAAATTTATGATTATTTTATATTTTAATAAAATAAATATCTGCAATGCTCATCGCCTAAAAAAAGTTTTGAAATAAAGCGTCGTAATTTAGTAGAATATGCTTTTTGTTTTTCTAAAATATTAATTGATGCTTTACCTTTTGTTTCGATGGAAATATGATACAAGTAATAATTGGGTTGTTCCACATGAAATGAACTTATTTTCTTTGAAAAATTTAAAAAAAATATATATCTAACGGTTATTAACTTATATAAGAGCGTTATATATCTTTTTATTGCTTATGGTGTGCTCTATGTAATTATAAATTTTTTCACATTATATGCGAACAAAATAATGTTATATTTTAATTTTTAAGAAAAGCTTAAACAAATAGAAATATAGAATATCACAAAAATGTGGATAATTTTTCTGTATGAGTATAAACTTGGACAACCCTTTCAACATGAAACATTAAATGTGCAGTTAGGAAAATACAGTTAATGTATCCACAGTCAGAATATAGTTTGAGAAGTTTAAATCAGGAGATATAAGCTTAGAAAATGAACCTTGTGGAAGTCTTGAAAGCATCCTCTGCAATAATGTTTCGAAGGCAAACGTTGAAACAAATCCTACAATGACTTTTAGAGAACCCGATGTTCATCTTGGAATATATTTAGCAACAGTTTCGAGACATCTTGAAGCTCTTGAAATGTTGAAAGAATTTGACAAATGGATTCCACGCTAGTTCACAGATAGACAGAAATTGCAACGATTGTAAGATTTGATCATTCTGTATTCCTCAAAACAATTTTCGTTTTTGAATATTTATTATTGATTCGTTTTTGAAAGAGAAGTGGATACTATACGATAATCGCAAACACCCTGCACAGTGGTTAGATGCAGATGCCTGAACACGCACCCAAACCAAGATTAGATCCAAAGAAAACTGTGGTGGCGGTTTGGTAGAATCATAGAGTTATCCATTACACATTTTTCAACTTAGGAATAAATCAGATAATTAATGCATAATGTTACTGATAGTAATTGATATTGTACATCAGAAATTGCTGTCATCAGAACTAGCTTTGGTGAATTGAAAAGGCGTTAGTCTTCTACATGATAACGCATGGCCCAACATTCTGCAAGTCTTCAAAACTGAATGAAAGAGTTAAAATTTAAGGTTCAATTATTTATTAATAATGGAGGTTTGTTTTTGTATTTAACAAAAAACATTAACTTTCTTTTAAAAATCATTTGCGCCCAGCTTTTTAGTTTTCTTCGGCCTCATTTGAAGAGAAAAAAATTTCTTGATTTCACATAAAAAATTACTAAATCGTAAAAAAAAGTGTGCAGTCTAAGATGATTATAACAATAAGCAAAACGGTTGTTTTTTGTTATTTCGTTTAGAGAATTTTTTTAAATTACTGAGCAGAAGTATTAGTTTCTAAAAAATAGGAAATGTGTTTGAAAATAATAACAAGGAATGTAGTTTGATAATTCAAAACGAATATAGTATGGCAAGCCATAAAATGAAAACTTCTTTAATTTTAGTAAATTCATTATTTTCAGTAAATTTTTTAAAACATTTTTTTTCATGAAATTATAGTCTCAAAAAACATATAAAATGGGTACATAAAACAATCAATAATTTATGGAAAGTTTACCGTGTTATATTGAACCCCATTTATATTGGTGTTAGACCACTGGTTGGGTAGCCCTTTTATAGATATACATTTTTTGATTACTTATTCGAAAATATAAATTTCATTAATATTGAATTATGATATCAGATTTTATTTATTGCAATAAAAATTATTTAATATACAATTAATCATAGAAGTATCTCAATGGTTAGCAATTAGGAAAATACAATTTTTTTATTAAAGTTGTGTCGTAAATTTTAAACAAATTTTTTCATAGGGATTCATGGTTGATATAAATTTTTTTTGCTTTTGTTTTTTATGCGAAGTTTTCATATAACTTTTATATTCTTCGAAATTCTTATTTCTTTCACAAATTAAAATTATTTCTTTCACAAAAGGATTGGAACTAATGCAATGTGATGAGAGTTAATTTAAAAAATAGAATTGAATTTTTATATCTCTAATAGCAAAAGAAATTTGGGTGAAGCATATTTTGAAAAGTCTTCAAAAAATATATAATTTGAAAATTTCAACATTCATGTGGTAAAATCATTCTTCAAAAATTATTTATTTCGTAAATTAACAAATAAATAATTTATTTACAATTTTTACAAAAGTTTTTGCATATCAATTCTTAGAATATTTGTAAAAGTACGTTTTGAGTTAAACTATATTTATAAACAAAACCGAAATAAGAAATGAAGCTCATAAATTTTATCAAATGTTTTGAAAAGTTTAATATCTTAAATGTATGTAGATAGAAAACAGCTGTAATAATTATTAGTGAATTTTATAATTCATTATTATCTATTCAAATAACAAATCTCCAAATCATTTTCAAAACAGCAAAATTAACAGTTTTAATTTAAAAATATGCTATTTGTTTCGTGTCTTTATTGGACTTATAAGCTGATTTATTTGATGACATATTACTTTTGCTGATTATTCATCACAAATCAACATATTACTATTTTTTGTACTTAATTAATAATTAGAATTTTTCAATTGGAATGGAAACCGACAAGACAATCACGAGACAATGGAATTAAAAATTGTAATTTAAGACATTCTTTAGTTAAAAATTCTTTTGCAGAAAACGTAGCTCTCATATATAAATTTGTAAAGATCAATAATGCTGCATCAATTTCTATTTTATTAATTACAAATTTGCTTTTTTATTAAATATGTGTTCGTAAATGTCAATGTTTCGTGATTCGAATAAGTCAGAATTATCTACTATCCATCTAAGGCGTAGTTCATAACTTGACTGATATTTTAAATGTCATTTGAAAGTTATGAAGTACCTTTAAGAATAATTAAAGATAAATTATTCTTCTACCATAAAAAATAGTCACAAAAAACATTGTAAAACATGTGAATAATGAAATATATTAAGTTTCAAAATTCCATTCATGAAGATTTTATGAAGATTTTCATTTTAATAAATGTATATTATGCAATATTGATAAGAAATCAAGCGATAAAAACTGAAAACATAAATTGGTTAAAAATTACTAATAGTTACGAATATTTTTAGGAGGAAACATTTGGTTGGTTATGTCGGATTAAAATAATAAAAAAAAAAATGGATTTAAAATTATTAAAATATAAAAGTTAATATTTGAAATTATGGGATAATAGAAATCTGATTTCTTATAAAATATTTTGTCAAATTTATGGCAAAAGTTGTAAAAGATAAATTAATTCATTTAAAATAACTTTATATTAACTTATAAATTAATTACTATCCATGTAATATTTACATTATTCCATGGTATGGAGTAAAGTAAGAAGCTAAATAAACCAAATAATGCAGATTATTTATTAACAACTTTCAAAATTAATTTTATAAAGGATTTTTATGTTACTCTTCAGACATACGGTATATAATAAACTAATAAAAAATAATTAAAAGATTTAAAATTATTAAAATAAAAAGAGGCAATATTTGAAATGATGGGATAATAAAATTCTGATTTTTTGACTAATAAAATATTTTGTCAAATTTCTAGAAAAAGTTGTAAATAATGAATTTTTACATTTAAAATAGCTTTTATTTGTTAAATTATCTATCACCCATGTAATATTTATGTTATTTTATTGCATGGAGTAAAATAAATGGATAAATGAACTAAATAATGTAGGTTGTTTATCACCAACTTTCCAAAATTATATTTGCAAATGATTTTTATATTACTCTTCAGACATACAGTATCTAATATTCAGAAAATATCAATATGAGATATTAAATATATTCGTCCTACAGTGCCCAAAAAGTAAGAGCAATTATTTTTTTCAAAAACTCTTTACTTATTCTTCTAAATTTATTTCATCGCCTTCAAAATAATCCCCTCCGGACACAACGCACTTATGCCAACTATTTTTTCAATCCTCAATGCATGCTATAAAGTCATCGCCAGGGACTTCAAAGCGAGCCCTTGCATCGTCCTTCAAAGCGAGCGGAGATTCACGTTGAATATCTTCAGTCGACTCAAAGCGGTGTCCCCGGAGTAGTCTTTTGAGTTTAGGGAATAGCAAGAAGTCGCACGCTGTAAATACGGTGGTTGTGGAGCGAGGGTTTCATTTTTGCGAAAAAGTCACTAGGAATCAATGCAGTGTGAGCTGGCGTGTTCAGTGTTTTCGGCACCAATCGAGATTTAACGCGTTTGAGACCCAAAACGGAATTGACATATTCTTTTGAAATTCCAACATCATCAGTAAGGTCTCTAACCATAAATCGATGGTTTGCAAGCACCAAATAGAACAGAGGGATCTTCATCTTCAGAGCGTTCGCTGCCTTCTTTGAACTATTAATACCACTTCTAAACATTTATTTCCGATATAGGAATGCTCATTGAATGCCTTCTGCAACATTCTATACATTTCCGCAAGCAAAATTTAATGCAAGTTCTTTCCTTCAATTAATTCAGACATTTTCAAAAATAGCCGTAATCAGTTTTAGCGTCTCACAAAGTCAAGCGTAACTCAAACACTAATGAATATTTTGATGTCAAATTTCACACAGATATCAAGGACAGTGAACCCCAAAATTAAAAAAGAAATTGAAATTCCATAAGCTCTGTGAATTTCAAATTGAAAATTGGTCTTACTTTTGGACACAGTAGTATATTGTAGCTAAAATACAAATGGAGTTTCTAATATGTACATTATTCTATAAGCTTTAAGTTAGAATTTTGGAACGAATTTTTCACCATGACAACACGAGCTAATCGCGTGACTTTTGTTGCTATGTCAATGCTGTAAATCACACTCCCTTGAACAATTGATTACACTTAATGATTTGCGTAAAATTGTTCTAATTAACCTTTGGAATATACTTTATATCTTGTTATAAATCGATATCTTGCAAAAATAGAATTATCAACTTATGTAATTTTCAGATTGATAAATCATTCCTTTAATGAAGATAAATCTTAAAAAATGTCAAAAATATTTTCAAATGGAAAAAAATAATATTTTGAAGAAAGCTTTTGCAAAAAAAGTATATGGTTTTCATGGAAACACTATGCAGAATAGGTCGTTTCTTTTCGAAACATGTACAGAAATACATTCTCTTCCAATCTTTTTCAATAATTATTAACTTTTTGTTTATTCTTAAAATATTTGATTTGATATGATTAATTTAAACTATTTATTTTTCGTATTATACACGCAATAAATTTTGCGCTACTGCCTTTTAAGATTTTAAATATCAACAACTGGTGGAATTTTTCATGAGAAGAAACGTAAAATAATTTTGTGACTTAAAAATCTGTTGCTATGCTGAGAAATGTTGTAACTGATATTGTCCATCGCCATTTTTTGATAGGTTATAAACAAATATTAAAATAATTATTTATTTTCTGTTATGCCTTTTGACTTATTCACTCATTGTCGTTTTAGTTCCAAGTGCATATTTTCAAAACATGGATTTCTTAATAAATTAAATATATTTCAACAAATACAAAGACATTTAAAAGCATTTTAGTACATAAATTAAGAAAAAATCTTTGATACAAACAGGTTATTGCTTCTTTTATATTACGAGTAAAAATATTTGTATGAATTATTTCGTCTTGTTTAGTATGATATTAATAAGTCGTTTTGATTAGTATTTTGTTTTTAAATTAACAAATAATGAAACAAAGAGTTGAATAGTTGTATTTTTGAAAGTAAAAATAAAGTAAATAAAATAACTACTTCTTTTGCAAATCAATTGAAAATTCGAAATTCAAACTTAAGAGAAAGCTGACATTTTCTTAAGCAATGTTCAAAAATTCTTATTGTTTCAAAAATAATTTACAAATAGTTATAACCAACATTGGCATTCTCAATCAAAAGATACCATAAAAGAAATGTGATCAAAGCTATATTAGTCAGGCAATGGTTTTTTCCAGGATAGCATAGTTTTTAACTATTAAAAATTAATTTTTATAATTTCCCTTTGGTTAAATTTTACACTAAATTTTGTAATAATCTACCAAATAATTTAGGAGGATAATTTATTTAATCCTTTTATATATTGAGATAAATATTTGTTTTATTAGATTTATTGATCAATTGAAAGAATTTCGATAACAGATTTTTAAAGCTTCAAAAACTAATTTTAAAATTCAACTTATTACTAAATTAAAAAAAATAATATATTTATTGAGTAGAAGCATTTAAATTACTTTATTGGAAAATTTTAAATTTTATAAAAAAATAATGATTTGCGCTAGTATGCTTTAAATAATATTTTATTTTAAAAGTTAAAATTTTGATTAATTACTACAGGTTGCACACGAATCAATCTCTCTGTAAAGAATCAGCATGCATTAAATGTCAGCCATTGTTTATTGTTACTGATACATATGACCCATCCATACAAAGGATGCATCTGTTTTGATGGTAAATTAGTTATTATCATTGAAAAAAGCTGCAATTTTTGTATAAAAGTGAACTATTATGATTGATAAAAAAATAACGATGAATCACAGTGACAAAGTTTCATAGTTGCAACGATTTATATTTATGAAACGACATCATTTCTTTGACAGGAGGAAGTAGTGTGGCAATTAGTTTGGTTTGTCTCTCTATGGGCTTCTTTTTTTCGCACACTTTAAAAGTTGTTACCTACAGTTTAACGTGGATTCCAAATCATTAACAAACATCCATGCCACCGCCACGATTTGAACGTGAAGCTTGTAATATCAAACGTCGGATTGCTAGCTAACTGGCTATCAAGCCGCTCCAACTATCTTTCTAACTAGTTTGTCTTATAATTTAGCTGCTTTTAATTTCTATAGCCAAGATGATAATTTCCATATTTTTGTTTTAAAGCAGACATTTCATCAAAGTTATTTGTTTAAACAAATTTTTCAATTTCTTAAACTACGTATTTAAAATATTATTTTCAAAAACTTAAACTACGTATTTAAAATAATGTATCAATTTGATGAATTCTCTGCATTAAATATTTCCACAAACCTAAAATAAAACAAATAGTCATACTTTGTGACATTCACAGTTTGTCTTAGTGATAATAAAATAACGTGACGAGGTTTTTGTTCCATTTCCGTCACAAAGATGAACACATTTTTCTATTTTTCATTATAGATAAGTAGCACTCACTTGTGAAACTGTGACGTGAAATGCTTTGATGAAGATTTCCAGAAAGATGCAACCTTTTTTTTTCTTCCGGTAATGGATGCCTCTTTAGGAAAGATTGATTTGATATTTCCATTACCATTCGTGCATTGTTCTAGTGCAGAATGATTTAGACTGAAAACAAAAATCGATGGTGTGTCATTAGGGGCAATGTCAATGCCGTTGGAAGGTCGTTTCGTGCGGCTGGAATTTATAGGGCGCTCTTATGAGCAAGTGAAGAGAAGTGAAGTATCAGAATCATGGTATATACCAGCTGCTGAATTATGTTATTATAAATGGTCATTTGCGATCCGCCGATGCACGTTTATATGATCTTTCATTAATAAAGTATGCATATTCGAAACTGAATTTAAAAAATTACACATATTTTACAAGTAAATTAAATAATTTATTCTTCTTCAATGGCACAAAGCCCCATGGTGGCCAAGGCCGTCTACCTACTGGCAGATTTCAAGACAGAAGATGTTTTGTTTTTACGGGGTAGGATTGTCAGTTGTACGTCCAATGCTCTACAGTCATATTAAATCGGGACCTATGGTTTGAAGTGGATTCCGAAGCGCTACAAATGTTCGTAGCCGGGATTCGAATCCGAAACCTCTGGCACGGAGTAAGCCAGAGAGTTAGTCACACGACCATCAATCCCTAAATAAATTACTATTTTTAATTAATTAAAGTTGTTGTGATTTAAAATTATAGTGTAGCGATATTTTTTGATGAAGCTGCCCAAGTTATGAATAATACACTGATTTCCAAAAATTGAAAAAAAAAAAAAAAGAAAGAAAGAAAGATAAGAAAATTATGATTGTAACATTTCTATTCATTGGAATAGAAATAATAATAAAACAGTGTGTCACAAATTAGACACAAAAAAGGAAAGAGAATGCCTATTTTGGCGTGAAGATAAACAAAATAGAATTATACCAAACACATAATATCTAATTTCAATGTATGATCAACTTCACTAATAGCTCTACAGGCACCACAGCAATGTTCCGTGCTTCAAATGAAAGTATTTCAGCAGCTGTGTTCTGAAGGATTGTAGGGTGCAGATTAAATGCAGCAATACGTCTCCCTAGACATACTCACCCATCAGACGGACCCATGCACACAACAGTCTTCGCATGTAGATAATTCTTCACCAAATGAGCTTTGAATGAAGTAACATTATCATAAGATGGGGCAGTTACCATCTGCACCATCGTGAAGATGAATAATTGGATCCAGAATGTCATCTCTATGCAACTGAGCAGTAATAGGGAAAATCTTGGGATGATATACAAGTCAGTGTGGTGATTCAAAGAGATACTTGGCCTTCCACATGCACTAGAGTCCCTAAATATATCTCTTTTCTAAATATGTTTAAGACAATAGAGGGTATCCAGCTTCTAACATAAACATCCTCATGAGTTGCTTTGAAAACAAAATCTGGATTCATTATTAAAGAGTACAGATTTCAATTGGCTTGCACATCAATTGGCATGTATGCGTATTCAATTAAATTTTTCATTTCGGTATACACATTCGGTATGCGGTGTGGGGGATATATACGCAATGTTAAATGTATTGCACTTAATCCCCCTTTGTGAAGTCGTGTTCACAGTTGATCTGTTACCGGCCTTACAATGGCTACTACTAGAAATTGGCTGTACCTTTTAAGATAATTTTTATCTTAGAAATGCGTTTCTCAATCTATGAATTACAGGAGGGCACATATTTAACATCCTCACTATACAGGATTAATTTTGGCTCTCTTCTATTCACCCAATATCTTGCTGTTGTAATTCTTCAGGTAAATGATGTCGTGCACTTATATTTAAAACACGACTATCTCATAATTTCATTACACAGTTTCTATTTGCAGAAACTCGCTGCCTGCATAAGCTTTTAAAATTTGCTTTTGGCCATTTGTTCAATGACTTTAAACGATAGCAGCTCCACTAATTTGTCTACCATATTTTGATGCAACAATTTTTTTTTACATATACTTCGTAATCTTTATGAGAATGTTCTTATTTTTGAAAATGTAATCGAATATTGTTTTTTTCCTTAATTTTTCCGAGACAGTGTATAAGAATTAATATGGGAAACAAGTTAATTAAATAAACTTGGAAGTTATGATGAATTTTTTTGAATAAATTGTAAATAATACAAGTATATTAAAATTGTTGTGACATTAAAATATATAAGAAATTGAAATGATGTAATGCCAAACTTTTGTCCACTACTGTATTACATAGTATATATACCCATGTGTATTAACAAAGCGAATTCAAATCCTATCCAAAATTCTGAATTCACGATATTTATATAAATCTAAAAAATTTTAAATTTATACTGTATCGAAAAAAAAATATCAAATCATTTAATAATTATAGAGAATATTTCAGTTGAAAATTTAATATCTTTGGATCAGATAAAAATATTATGGAATTTGCTATTAGAAATACAGAATATAAATTCAGTTGAAAATATTTGGAATATTTTAATACGGATAATTTATTTAATTGGCTAATAATAATAAAATGGAAATGTACAATTAAACAAATATTATCTTAGATGTTTGGTTTGATTTAACTTTAAAAACATATTTATATATTTATCCATATAAATGAAAATAATAATACATAAATATTAAATATTATTTCCGAAAAAATTCATCACTATTAAAATAATTCTCTTCTACCTTGAAACGTAATTTTGAGTTTCAAATAATTGATTTGATGGTGAACAAGTGACATTTAAAACAAATTAGTGATTTCCATACCACTAAAATATAAATTTTCTGTCTATCTATCTATCTAATCTATCTATATATATATATATATATATATATATATAAAATAAACCATTATATAATACCTTTCACATCAGAGTATCTGCTGTTGAGAATCAGAACAATAACAAAAGAAATAATGACATAAGGGATTCATAGCTATCTTTTATTAAATAAAACTATTGAAATAAACGTCAACTGATTCTTTTTATTTTAACAAAACATTAAAAAATTTGAGGTCTGGAGATATCAAATAGGAAGTAAATCTTTTTCGACATTACTTAGTCTTAAATTGTACTCGTTTTTTGTATTTTGCTGTAATTGAAACTGTAAAACTAGAGAAATTGACTGAATTGAATATAGTCTACGCTTAATCGAGAGAAATCAGTTATAACTAATTCAAATGTTATCAGTAAATGATATTTACCGTTCCTCGTATTTATTGTTTAATAAAGTAAAAATTCGTTCAGTATTGAAAAAATCCTCCTATGTAGAGAAAGTGAGAATATTTTAGAAATTTTCCCCCAAAGTGTTGGAAAATGAAGGGTTTTACAAAATTTTTATTAATGAAAAGAACGCCCATTGAACTGATAGTTGCGAAAGAACTATTTATCTCTTATGAAACAAACATATTATGAAAAAGTCAGAAAATGCAAAATGCAAAAAAAAAAATAAATAAATAAATAAATTTAAAAAAAAATAAATAAATAAAAATAAAAAACTTAAAAAGAGAAAGAAAGAAAATCCAAATAATAAAAAAAAAAAAAAAGAATAAAAAATAGTATTCGTATTAATGATTGAAATCGGTGGGGGGGGATAAAAATACGAAATTGTGATAGACTCTAATATTTTAATATTTGTTAATCAAATTGAGCCATTAAAAATGCTCTATGTGATTTATGACATAGCAATTCAACTTCTTTTACACGCGTTAGATTCATCAAATATGTTCAAAACTATTATACAAAGAATAGTACTATTAAAGAAAAAACAACTATTCCCTTTACATAAATTGCAATACTGAGGGTCAACTGCGTTTGATAAAAATGTCCTATTTAGTCTATGCCAAATGAAGCCCTTAAATATTTATTTCGCAACTTACTATTTAAACTTATCTTATTCGTTGTAATCATATTTCATGATTTTGAAATTAAACATTGGCCCTTAACCAATCCAAACAGAAACCAAGGCAGTAAACATTACTACATCAGCAAATTATACAGCTCAAGATTTTATCTTCTAGTACCAGGTACTTTGACCTCAGATTGGTATCCCTAAAAATGGCAGATAATCGGCATACTTAGATGATCAGATGATCAGATTAATGACAGATTATCGGCATATCGACGTAACCCAGCTTGCATCACGAGGGCTTGTTACAGGCACTCACATTTTGTTACTTCACATTCATAAAGTGAGCCTTAGAGACGGCACCTGGGGTTTTCCCTTTTCCTGAATTCTGCAATTTAATTTTTTTGTCCAAATGATTTAACACACCTTGCCATGAAGTAAGACTACAGATTTGTCGGCTGGTTTTTGGCTGTCGAATTTCGAACCCAATTCCCGAGTTTAGAAATTCAATGAGCTACCTACTAGGTTTCTCAAACTCTTCAGTAGACCAACAACTAGAAAAATTACTTAGACTAATAAAAGTTGCTAAAAAACTGAGCGCCATTAAATTAAAAATGTTCAATCGTTTATCTTGACAGCTATATTATAGACAGCTCTAATAAGATTGTGATGAATATAGGTCTAAACTTTTATATCTACAATTTATTAACCAAAGGCTATACTAAAACAGTAAAGATCCACCGTGTCTTTTCAAAACAAACTATAGCAAACGGGAAAGAATTCAAGGTTGATTGATCCTCCTTTCAAGGATGGGTTGACCCTTATGTTAAACTTTGGACTTGTGCCCTTTTTTTTTTTTAGTCCGTTAGACTTTGGAACCGATAATTTTTTTTTTTTTTTGTTCTAATGCAGCCGGCAAACACTTAGACAGCTTTGTCTTGGATGCCTTAAGGCAAGTGCTGCACAGACGTAGCTTGAGTTTGTTTAATTATTTTGTTTGTAATAAAAAAATTATAATCATCATTTTATAATGCAAGTTATAATAGCTATCTCGTAATTTTGCCTTCAGATTTGATTTCAGAAACACATAAAAACAAGCGTCTCTGCTTAAAATATAAATTTTTTTTAGCTTTGATTAGATTAAATTTTATATCAAATCAAATATAACATTTATAATTCCTTCATATTATTTAAATACGTAGCTTAATGTTGTATTTTTTAACAATATAAATGGAATATTTTTATAGGAGCATTAAAATTATATTTAGTTACAACTAAAAATGTGATATAACATTTCTGAAATATGCTGTTTCTATTTTCATTAAATTATTAAAAACTCGATATTAAATTAAAATATTTAGTTTAATTTCATTAATTAGCAAATAGATAATCAGGAAAAAGTTAGACTTCAATATTAATTCATATGTTTTTGAATATATTATTCTTTAATTTAATTAAATTATTTTAGAATAAACTTTTCTTTTAAATAATTTTAAATCTGTGATTTTTTCAATCAGATTTTATAGATGCGATAAATTTTAAACATTTAAATTAATCAATCATTCAAAAAGTAACCAACCAATCAATTAAAAATCATTAAATCAAATGAAATCAATCAATCAAAAATCAATGTTGAAATCAATCAATCAAAAACTACTCAATTTATCCCATTTAATTGTTTTAGAAAATTAATCGATGAATCTTTACTGAATGTATTTATTTCCTTTAAATGATTTGAGTAAATTACATTTAAAATCGAAAAATAGTGTTTACCAAACTTTAGAGCAGAATTAAAGTAGATTTTGGAAAATTATTTGTTAAATTGTTATTAAGTATTTGAAAGAATTTTTTCAAACACTTGATCCTTTTGTTTATGACCCTTTTCCTACAACTTTCTTTTTGATTGTTATTCTTCTTCAATGGCGTTTACCTGCCTGATGGCCAATTGGCTAGCGCTCTGGCCTTGGGTACCACAGGCTTCCGGTTCGAATCCTGTTGAGTGGCATGGATGTTTGTTAGTGGCTCTAAATCCTCGTTAAACTGAAGGTTCTGTCTGATTAGCCCAAAAGTGTACATAAATGACCGCAGAGCAACAAACCAAATCTTCAATTCCACAACAGTCCTATGGTGGTCCAAGGCCGTCTGACTATTGGCAGATTTCGAAACATGAGATGTTTTTTTTTTTCACTGGGTAGTGTTGTCAGCCTTACACCCAACGCTTTACAGTCACATTAGACCGCAACCTACAGTTTATAAAAAGAATGAACAAGAATTGGTTTTATTGAGTTTAAGCCTGACTAGAAATAGCATCATGCATTCATGAATGAATGCATATGTTTTCTCCAAGCAAAAATTCGTTTTGAAAAAGAAATAAAAATATTTCTTCCATTACAGTTATCTTAACAGATAACAGACTGCTCAGTATTCAAATATGTAATCAAGTGCTATAAAACGTCTTGTCTATAAGCGATAAATAAAATCATAAATTGTTTATGTAAAGAAAAATCTTTAAGATAAATAAAAATCATAAATTGTTTATGTAGAAAAGAAAATATAAAAAAAAAAGGTTTAACATTTTCTTGGGATTGAAATTATTTATGCAAACAAGATTTATTTTTACTATGTTTAATTATTATTTTATGTTGATTTATACTTTTATGTTGATTATACTTTTCATGTTGATTGCATCTATTTGAATTTTTTCTAATTAATTTTCTGTAATATATTTTTCTAAAACCTTGAACATTTATTATACTATTAAATCCAATGCAAATAAAAATAATACTATTTTATGTCATTCGTTAAAAAATGATTAAAATTAAAGAATAATGTTTTATATGAAAATAAAATTGTGTATTATATAATCAGAAATGAATATATTTATCCATATGTTAAGTGCTGGCTAAAAATGATTTGTTTTTTATTATGCTAATTTGAAGAAATATAGTAATTTTATTCTGTCTTGAAAATTATTTGATCAGTTATTGGTTTTAACTATAATTTTAGAAATAACAAAGATAATTTTAGAAATAACATTGTAAAGACATACTTAGTTAATGCATAATATACATTTAAATTGTATAGTACATATTTTATCAACATATTTTTGAAACTCTTCATAAATAGTATTTAAATATATAATCGAAAAATACGAGATTGACTTTAATGTAAATGTATTTCATTCTATTTTAAAACTTATTATTATAAGTTTCAGCCTCTGACGATATCAAATTATTATTTCGTTGTTGTGCACGACTTGCATTGTTGCAATTGTTACATCTAATTACTCCATTAGATTTAGATGCTTTGTGTAATCCATTTAACCGTAAAAAATAATCTTAACTCTTTCGGGCCTTGTCCAATGTTTGCGATGCATTGGGTGACTTATCGAAGTAAGGACAATCAAATTATAACAGCACGGAGTTGATTTTGTTAATTGTTGCAGTCCTACAAAGTCTTTATTCTTTAATTTGATTAATCGTGAGTTCTAATAAATATCAGCTAATGAAGTGTTTCGTAATGCTGTTTGGCTTTATTAGTTTAAGAGTTTCTTTCTATTTTGAACGGTAATTCTCAGAATTTGAAGAGTCTTTTTACAAGATTATAGGCGTCGCAGGAAGATTATAGGCGTCGCAGGAGATTATAGGCGTCGCAGGAAGATTATAGGCATTTAGGAAGTAATTTAAAAATATAATAGAAAAACATCCTATAGCATTTTTTTGTCTCACGAGAAGAGTTTCGGCATTTCATTCTCAGGAGAGGGAATGTATGTAATTTGATAAATATATAACAATCCCTCACTCATATTTGACAGCAGACAAGCTATAGAGCAGTTATATTACATTAAGTGCTTTGTACTAATGAGAACAACCTGTCACTCAAATCTGAGAGCAGATATTCGGTATCATGTTTAATGAGACTCATGAAATTAGCGTTTGTCTGTGCGACCTTCACAAATCGAAACAATTACACATTGAATATGGGATACACAATTGAGTTGTGGCATCGTGATTGGTGATAGACTATGGGCTGAGAAAGGGTCGACTCCAATGAGAAGCCCCGAGGAAGCTGACACCTCCTCTTGACGGAGTTTCTTAAAGGGGAGTTTTTTTTTTTTGGTGAAGTAGGAAGAAAATTCCACCACGAGTCCTCAGAAGTGTTGTTTTCTTTTTTTGTCTGAAGTGACTGAATAAGTAGGAGATTCCGTCTGTTTCAATGTGAACTCATTGTGATTTCGTGTATTACGCCGTATGATAATTAAGGTCTACCGTAGATCAGGTAAATTAGATTCGACGTAGACAGGGGACTCTGAAAATGTTCGACCTGGAGTAAACTGATTTAAAAGTATAGTTGTGATCAAATTTTCAAATTTTATGTTAATTTTTAATTTCTTTGTATAATAACCCAGAAGATGATATATATATATATATATATATATATATATATATATATATATAAATTATATCTATATATAGTGCTTGTAAGTAAAAATTAAAGTGTTCCCATGAACCTGAAAGTGGCCTTCTTCTTGAAGCCGTTAGAGGTCTAATATAGTATATAATATAATATATAATATATAATAGTATATAATATATAATATATAATAGGTATTTAAGTAAGATTAACAATGCAGCTGTTTGTTTAAGTAAAGAGAATCTTAGTGTACTTACCAGAAAATGCAAATTGATTTAATAGCATTAAATGGAAATAACATAAAAAGTTAAAGGAAATCACATTAAGAAATATTTATAATTCCAATTTGTGTGCTGTTTAAAAGGATTACATGTAATTTATTGTGAATTTAAACATATAACCGTATATTTAAACAAACGATGACCAGATTTGTTTTATATATACTGATATGATGTTGTGAAAGAAGTTATATTTTTTTTTTGCTTTAAAGTTGATTTTAATTAAGAAGCTTTTTAAATCACCACATTAAAATAGTTACCACTAAATGATCACGTATGCAATAATTTAAATTTTATCCTCTAAAACATTATCTCTAAAATGATGAAATTTATCTATTTGTTAGCTTAATACAATTTATCAAATACCGAAAAAATTTAAAAATAAAGTTTAAAAGCATTATACAATTCGATATTTATATTTCATTTAACTATATTTTTCAATTTCTGGTGGCTTATAACTTTTATTTTTATATAATTTACTTTTATCAAAGATGCTATTAAAAAGTAAGCATAAGCTCATTGTTTGCATCATTTATTATTTCATTTTCATTTATTTCAGTTCAGCTTCTATTCGGTGAAACAACATTGCAATTTTAATTTGCTCATTTTATATTCAGTGAACACACAGGTTTGTTAAAAATTCCTTATTCAATACTAAAAGATTTTCAGTTCGTTTTTGGTAATATATTGTGAATTTTCTTCGAATAAAACTGTAAGAGAAAAAAATTATTTTCACTGAAATTTGCAATTCGTATTTTTAGTTAATAAAAATATCTGAAACAGGCCATTTGGTGATTATGAGCGTGGCTAGCTCTAAACTAACAAAAATGACAGTTTAAAGGAAGTAAGGAAAAAGTATTTCTTCTATAATGATATCCGGTCCTGAATAGAAAGAATTTAAGATAAAAAAAAGAATAAATGGGGTTGGGTTAAAAAAAAAAGCATCCAACATTATATAGTGTATATATATATAATCTAACTATTACAAAAAAATTTGGGTTTAATGATATTTTTAAGATATTAGTTAGATAATTTTTATAAAATAAGATAGTAAGAAAAGGAAATAAAATAGTAAAAACGTTTATGAAGTTTGAAAATTTTAGAAAAATTTAATTAGTTAGTATAGTTGAATTTTATAGGTTTAGTCAAATTATATTATATAGAGCATTGATGTTGTTCAATGCCCATCTGTTGTTAACTAGACAATTAGGCCGTATATGACGCAGAATGTTGCAGATTCAGTATTCAGTAGAGGGGCTTAATCCAGTACAACCATATTATGCCATTACATTATGAATCAGCATCCACAAAAATGCTATCAGATGGTTACCACTTTAATTCCTTATCACGTTCTTTTAGTTGCATAATTTTTAAAGGAAAGATTCCGATCTACGTATTTATTGTACATCAGAATTCTTTCTTTAGTAACATATATAGTTGCACATATTCACTTATTTTTTCACTTACAGTTGTCATCGCCAGCATGACACACTGAAGCTTTCAGTTTGGCATTGAGTTTCAAATGCATCCATTGTTTGAAACTCAACATGCTGTTTACATGCTATGCATGTATTCGTAACATGCGATTACATTTGAACATGTTATGTATTCACAAATTTAATTGCAATTTATCGTAGAAATTATATCGCATTGGCAAATTGGAAAGATGAGTAATATCGTAATCTAATCTATACTGTAAATTATGTTCTACATTGAATTATGAAGTTATAATGATATATGCCTATCAAGAATTTCTCTAGCTTCGACGGAGACAGGTGCCTAGTCAACGTATTCTAAGAGTAGAGTTGTAAAGCTTTGGACAACCAATTGAATAAATTCTAAACTGTAGGTTTATAATTATTGTTCTTAGGGATCATTAGATTGCTTTATCTGCTTTTTCAGCTGTATTTGTATAGATTAAATTCAAAACTGCAATTAAAGCTACGACAATAATGCATTGAAAGATTGTTAAAACTATATAACTTTCATTGAAATTGTTTGTTTCAAAACCATAAGAATGATCATAAAAAAAGAGAGAGAAATATATGTTTAAAAAGTCTCTCTTTTTAATGGTTTAAAATTAACTGTATTTCCTTTCCAATTCAAAAATTTTAAGCTTATTTAGGACAAAAGATTTCAAACTCGGCACTTCAAACACAACATTAATTATAGATTGGAAAAGACTAATACTTTAATTGTAAATTGGAAAAGAGTACTACATAAATTGTAAAATTGTAAAATGCTACTACATTAATTATAAATTTGAAAAGTAGATTGTTTTCTGTACTTTTAAAATGAATATAATTTTCAACAAAAGATAAAATAATTTACTTAATAGTTATAATAAAAAAAACTTTTATAATCAAGATAATAGTTTAATTTTTTATTTTATTTAAAAGAGAAATTATTAAAAAAGACGTAATTTCTTTGAAGTTACAATAGAAAAAATAACTGTTTTAAATTGACCAATGAATCTAAAAACATTGATAGTAATTTATGATTCGGGAATAATTAAAAATTTAAAAACTAATGTTAAATATCGATAATTGACAATATCGATATATACAAGATCGAAGTTCTCGATGATAAAGGAAACTTTTAAAGGGAAATAACTAATAATAATATATATTATGTTGTTCTGATTCTGTCTTTAGTAAACTACCACCATTCGCATTCAACAGAAACTAAACAAGTAATATAAAAAAGAAATTTAAGTCAATTCCTACTTTTTTTTTCACTCTTTTGCCGAAAGTCCTTTATAAATAATTTTCATTCATTTTTAAAAGTTTATCTGACGCCATCTATTGGTAGATATATGCAACTTAAATCTAAAAAAAAAACTAAAATTAATTAATCCACTACCAGTTCAAAAAATGTATTTGAACTTGAGTGGATGAATCAAAAGTATTTTTATTAAGGAAGGAAAATTTGAACAAGATATATATAGGGGAGAGTGTGAGATAATAGAAGAAATTGAAAAATTGAGTGTTTCATATATTTAAATAGGATTACAATTCATGAAATCTAGATTTTGAATACCTTTTAATTTTAGCCTTTTACTATATCGACACTGTGTTAAACATTTCAAATCGTTTAATCCCTTATATTTTGATTTCGAAGCAATAATGTACTTACCAACAAGTAGGTTTCATGAATAAATCCTTTAAGAAATGATGCCAAATACACTCGTTCTTGGAAAAATCAGCAATTCTTTAATCCTTCCATGAAATCTGTGTTTTGATTCTTTTTATTTGCGAGATCTTCATTAATTCGCACATTTCCATTTTCTTTACAGAATCCATTCTCTGAACACTCTTGTTATTCACGAATTGTGGAAGCTTAAAGTTAAAATGAATCAACGCGACGTTTTTGCTGTTAGATTTACAATCTGATAAAAATAATGTTCCGAACGATTTAGGAAATTAATGTATATTTTATGATCGTTCCATTTATTTGCATTCTAGATTTGAATGATCTAATCTTTCTAGATGTAAATTGATTTCTGCATTATACGTTCGATTATATTGAGTTATGCTATTTAAATTTACGAGACTTAATAAATTTTTATTATGTTATTATCGACACGTGATAAAAATTCATTGAATTTGAAAGTTTATTAGAAATCTATCATATGTATTATTTAAAATTGGAACATTTTTTTCTTCCATGCAATACTTTTAAAGGCTTGATTATTGCCCAATGATAACGTGCACAACTACTCAGTTTTGAATGTAATATCACTATGTTGCAATCCCTAGTTTCAGGAACTGGAAGATTCAATGGCAGTTGTAATTGCGTATTTGAAGTAGTATTTAGTTTATTTAGTAGAAGTTGTCTGGGTTATCTTCAATACCACACACAATCACAAGATATAACCTCTAATCGTCCTGCCGAGAGGGGGCGCATTCCCATCATCACTTGTCTTGATAAGGCGGCCTGGAGGCTAGCGCTCTGGCCTTTGGTATCACAAGCTTCAGGCTCGAATCCTGACGATGGTATGGATGCTTGTTAGTGGTTCGGAATCCACTTTAAACTATAGGTCAGGGTTTGTTTAGCCCTCTTGTGCACAAGATGACCTTAGAGTGACAAACCAAACCAAACCTGTCGGTAGATAGTGGTAAACAAAAAGTACAACATATGTCCACCAACGCTTCCAAAAATGAGTCCAAAAACTTCACAAATAAGTGAAACATTTAACACCTTCATTTATGAAATTTATTAAAAATAAGTAACTTTAATAGATCCGCAACTGTTTTACACAACATTATTATTATTATTATTATTATTATATTACGTTATATTTTATTGATTGTTTGATCTAAGAAATATTTTACGAAATAGCAGATATAATTCTAAACATTTTTATATAACATAATCTAACATTTTTGCGAACAAACTAAAATTTCAGAATTACTTTTGATTCAAAAGACCAGACTAACTAACTAAAAATTTTTCCATTTTCTTCTTTCTTTTTTTTTCGTGTTTTAAATCGCATTTTTCTTAGCCTTGTTAGTAAAAAAAAAAAATACCAAACCTAACTTGGGGTACGAAATTGCTCTTTTGATACTTACGGTCCAGAAAAGCAACAGAAATCGATTCAAAAACGGAAATGAAATGCTAAACTAGACATTTAATGACTTCCCTTAGGGAAGAGCGAACGCCGTTGTGATACCTTTCTGTCAATTATTGGTTACCTATACTTAGGAAAACGAATGGTAACCATTTCTTGGCTTTCTTTTTTAATCTACTGACTTGTAAAACTGCAAGAAAGAAAGACGAATAAAATCATTAAGCTTTGTAGGAAAGAAACCTGTGTCCTGTAAAAGGTCATCGGTTACTATTGATTACCAATAGAGATTTAAGTTAAAGAATTTTCTGGTGCCTTCTTTTTTCCCAAAATTTGAAAGCTTTCAGAGAATACTTGATTTATTGCATGCGATCAATCACAGCGTAGGCTACTGTCGTTGTGGGTTTATCATTAATTTCATATAAATAATATATTATAATGTGATTCTTAATAAACAACTACAATAAGGGTATTTTAAATTATCAAAAATGTTAAATATCTTTGCGATTATTTTATGCGGGGTATTATTTTTCGATTATTTTTTAGAAGTTTTGAATTGAAATGAATAATTTTGAATTGAATAATTTGTAAAATTATAATAAATTATATATTTTAATGCGGAACATTCTTTGGGTTGAGTAGTTTCATAAGTTACTTGTGGAGTATTGCATTATTTGGCATATTTCATGTGGAACATTTTTTTGGTGATTTTTCTAATTATTGTACCACATTGTTATTCGTTAATTTACTATTTATGGTCTATTGATTTTTTGCATGAATTCTGAAACTTATAAGATAGTATTTATAATTGTAAGTAAAATAGAATATATATATATATATATATATATATATATATATATATATATATATGTATATACACACATTATATATGGGCTTGATGGCTGAGTGTCTGTTTCGCGTTCGAGTCACGTCGGTGCCATGAATGCTTGCAGTGGTTCGGAATCCACTTTAAACCGTAGTTCTGTTCTAGTATAGCTGTAGAGCGGTGAGCCTAGAGCTGACAAAAGAAAACATCTCTCGTCTCGCAATCTGCCATGCATCAGGAGGCCTACCATGGGCCTGTTGCGCCAATGATGAGGATGATTATAATATATATATATATATATATATATATATATACAGTCCAGTCACATTAATGTGACTACTAACTACTTTCGACGTCAACGTGAAATAACCAATCACAAATGGCAGCTGGCAGAGCATTTCAGTGGAGTGTATATAAAGGATGTTCTAGGGCATCGGAAAGCATTTCAATCGTTGGCGTAATGAAGAAACGTAGCGATTTGTCCGACGTCCAAAAGGGCATGATTATTAGCTTTCGGGCCAAGAGTGAAAGCATTTCGGAAACGGCTAATTTTGTGAACTTGTCGCATGCCGTCGTGGTAAAAGTATACCTTGCATGACAAAATGGCACTATCCAAAATCAGCGGTGTGGCACATGTAGTGCACCACGGGCTATAGTTGACAGAGGCGAACGAAGGCTACGGAGATGCGTTCGGGCGAATAGACGTGCAACTGTCGAGCAACTGACCGCCCAGATGAACCAAGGGGCTAGCAAGAGTGTATCCTCAACAACGGTTCAGCGATCGTTGCTGCGCACGGGCCTCCGCAGCAGGCGTCTGGTTAATGCACCTATGCTGACTGCTGTTCATCGGCGACGAAGGCTGAAATTTGCACGCCAGTACCGAAACTGGACATCCACAGAGTGGCGACAGGTGGCTTTTTTCCGATGAATCACGTTTTATGCTCCATCGGATAGATGGACGTTAGCGTATATGGCGTGAAACGTCAGAAAGCCAACACCCTGCAACAATTACCGGAAGGATCCAAGCTGGAGGAGGGAGCATTATGGTTTGGGGAATGTTTTCCTGGTATTCACTGGATGCACTCATCATTGTGGAAGGCACGATGGATCAGCACAAGTACGCATATGTCCTTGCGGACCATGTCCACCCCTACATGCAAATTATTTTTTTTCTCAGAATGATGGCATCTACCAGCAGGACAATGCGAGGTGTCATACAGCTGCAGTGTATGTGTGTGATTCCAAGAGCACCAGGATGAGTTTACCGTACCCCCTGACCAACAAACTCACCGGATTTAAATCCAATCGATAATCTGTGGGACCACCTCGATTGGTTGTTCGAGCCCTGGATCCTCAACCGCATAATCTATCGCAAGTGGCCACGCCACTGGAGTCGGCATGGCTCAACATCCCAGTGAACACCTTTAGAAACCTAATTGACTCTCTTCCTGCACGTCTCGTAGCGGTCCGCTCTGCTAAAGGTGGTTATTCTGGTTTTTGACAGGTGGTCACATTAATGTGACTGGACTGTGTATACAAACCCCTTAAAACTTACATAAATAAAGTTTTCTTTTATAAAAGTTTCTTAAAGCGCATATATTTCTAATAGGTACTGTTTTAAATGAAACATTCATTAGATTTTTTTTTATGAGTTCATCAACAAATAGATTGCAAATTTGTCATGGTAAATAGATTGACAAAGAATAGTTGTAACGTTGTTCCATCTTTTTTCTGCAAAAAGCTGAAATAATAATTTTAGTATGTGTAATTTGGTTCGGGGCTTTGGACCATAAAATGTTTTTTATTTAAGAAAACTTTGGGGAAAGAAAACAATTTAAATGAAGAATGTAAACAACCATTCAGAAAATAGCTCTTGATAAGTATGCATTGCATGTTATTTTTTGTATCTTATAAAAGATTTGATTCATTTGCAATTATCTCAGGTAAGTAGGTAAATGCTGCTTTGGGATACAAGAGCCATTTCTAGAAAAGCTGTTCCAAGCAATTAGTTATACAACAAATACAGTTAAAATACTTGCTCCAATAGGTGTCAAGAAATACTATGAATATCAAATAAAGAATGTGTAAGTAATAAAATCAGTGCTTTTATTAAATTAATTGGCCATCTAAAATGATTTTCCAATATAGTTAGACAAAAGGCTTTAATGCGGCGATACAAATAAATACATGGTGATACTAACCACAAAGGCAAATAGTAAAATAAAGTAATAAAAATATATTTAATGCCTGGCTTTTGTTCAAGCTCTTCTGCCTTTCCTTGTACATCAACTTCCTAATTGACATCAAAACAGCATCGTGATATATTGTTAAATTCGTTAACTGGATCAGATTATATTAAAAAAGGATTAAAGCTTGATTGCCATTCACATATTGGAAATCATTTCTAGTGAATTAAGGCCTTCGCCGAGGCACAAAGTCTTCGAGAGAAAAATGTGCCCGAGGTAGAAAAATAATTTGGATTCGATCCGTCGATATCGTCGATGGAACCTAAAGTGGAAAATATGATCATGATTATCACTTTAGACGACATCCACTCTTACGGAGACACTCAGGAAGAAAATCATCGCTTGAATTCTAAGCAGCTTCAACCCTGAAGGGTCGACGATTACCAATCTATTAATTTATCCGGAAACTGAGGGGTACTGCCAATCCATTAGAAGCTAAGGGCAAAAGGATGTGTTGCGAAAGACAAATCGCGTAACCAAGTCTCGGTCCAATCTCTAATGTCCTTTTTTTCCTGCAAACACGGGTCGCCAAGCATTGAAAATACTTGGGTCAGAATACTAACATTATTAGTTAAATCGGAAAAACATTAGGAGGAAAATAATTAGATTTTTTCAAATTATTATAACTATAAAAAGATAGTAACTATATAAAGACAGTAAACTATATAAAGATTATAAAAGAGAAAGATATTAACTATATAAAGATTATAAAAGAGAAAGATATTAACTATATAAAGATTATAAAAGAGAAAGATATTAACTATATAAAGATAGTATATCAAAAACGCAAGAAATAAATAAATAATTTATGACATCTATGTTTTTTCGGTCTGTAGCCTCGATGGTGAAAAGAAGTTTGGTTTGTCGCTCTACAGTCATCATGTTCATATGAAGTCTAAACAACTGGGACCTAGAGTTTAAAGTGTATTCCGAACTATTACAAACATCCATAGCACCGCCGAGACTCGAATGTGAAACTTATGTTACAGAGCGGCAGAGCGCTAGCCACACGGCCATCAGCCTCATGATAAAAAGGAAAATGCAAGAAAAAATGAATGAAGACAAAGATAACTGAGGCTTTGATACCCGTAAACATCTAAAGGAGCTGTGTCTCCGCATATTATAAATATTTTACATTAATAATGATATGGTTAATAAATAAGCATAAAATAAAATATTACAAATTTGGTTAATACAAGGTTTAAGAAGCAGAGGAGATCTCTTGATGGCCTATGATCTCACAACATTTAATTATTAATTCACCATTAGAGCATTGTAAATTAACAATTTATACTTCAACCTGTGTAAAAATATATTCGTCCTAATCATTGAAATATTTTAAAGTTTCGTTCTGCTTAAATTTTTAAATTCACACATTAATATAAAATGCATTACTTTTAATAATTTTATTGTAAAGTAATTTTTTGTATGAAGGTCGATTTAGATCTACATTAAATGAATAAAGTGAGCAGGTTATTTAAAATTCACATACATTACACACACACAAACTGAACTTACATCAAAATAAATAAAATGGCAAATGATAAGAGCATATAATATAACTTTTTTAAAGGGAAGCTATTTAATTTGTTTGTGAAGTCGCTATAATAAATTGAAATTTTTAGTTAAAATGTTCTTTGGGAGTTTTGATTATGAAACAAATTAAAAAACAAAGAAACCAGAAGAAAAATCAGATTTTTATTACATATTTAGTTATGGCCTGGTGGCGCAACGGCAGCAAGTCACATTCCAGATTTGACGATAGCATGTTCGAATAATTTCCTGGTGATACTTCCATTCTGTATTGTTTTTTGGAACCTGATGGTCCAGTGACTATTGCTCGGAGCCACAAATTTCGGGTTCGAGTCCCAGCGGGGCCTTGTATGTTTGTAGTGGTTCGAAATCCATTTTAAACCGTAGGTCCCGATCTAATATGATTGTAGATCGTTGGGTGTAGAGCTGACATCCCTACCACGTAAAAAGAAAAATCCTTGCTCCGAAATCTGCAGGTAGGCAGACCGTTTTGGGTAACCATGGTTTTGTTGCGCTAATCAAGAAGAGGAATGTATTTATTTATTAAAAAAATCATAACATATGGGCATCTTAAAAAAATAAATATTTTACTTTAAACTTTTTAACTTTTTTTAAAAGCATTTAATTTGAATCTCCGAGCGCTCGGTACCACAGGTTTCGGATTCGAGTCCCGGCGGTGGCACGGATGTTCGTAGTGGTTCGAATCCACTTTAAACTGTAGGTCCCGGTCTAATAGGATCGTAGAGCATTGCGGTGGCATTGTTATTCCGCGTCCATGGCTTATCTTCAAGTTACACTCGCCCCTGGGTAATGCAAAATGAGTAACGTCTGTGCAGCACTTGCCTTAAGGCATCCAAGACCAAGCTGTCGAAACCTCAGTGAATGTGATGCGGCTTTTTAAATTGTTTTTAAAAGAAATGTTGTAATATATGTTGAATATACACATTTATTAAGTTGATATGTTGTTTACACATATCAACTTAACATATGTTTTAACATAATTTATACATAAGTTTTTATATCTTGAATCACACATTTATTTATTATATTATTATTACACATTCAAAAGAATGTTGTAACATACACATTTACAAAATTCGCTTTAATGAAATGATTCTAAAAATTAACTTTACTTCACACTTCATCTTTGTATACAGAACTCTTGTAGTCTTCTGCGAGACGATGTAGAGAGGGAGAGAGTTAAAACTTAAAATAAATTAAATGCATTCAATATGAATTTGAATGAATATGAAAGGACATACAACAGATAAATAATATGATATGGTAATATATAATTAACAAAAGCATAAATGGATCTACTGGTAGACAACACACACAGAAAAAGATTGTTGTTGTTGTTTCTAATCCCACTTAGTAGACAGCAACATCTGTCCAAGAACCCGTGTGGTCGCATAGAAGAAGGAAAAGGGGGAGGGACAGCTTCTGTTGTGATGGAACACCCGTAGGTGTGGTGCTCCACGATCAACTTGTGCACACGAGGGGTAACACATTGGGTCCTACAGTTTAAAGTGGATTCCGAACCACTAACAAACAACCATGCCACCTTCAGGATTCCAACGTGAAGCCTGTGGTACCAAATGCCAGAGCGCTAGCCACTTGGCCATCCGGCCGCACACCCGCCTGTAGAAGTGTGATTGTCTCCGTGTCACTGAAGAAGGAGATGCCATCGTGAGGACTTTTATTGGAAACTATCCCGCATTTGTGTATCGTATGGGTAACAACCCGGAAAACTCCCACCAGGTAGTCCGAGGCAAGATGCTGAACATCACAAACGCCATCGAATTTCTCCGTTTTTTGAAACAGTGTCTACAACAAAGTCACCAAAGGATTGAACCTCCGCCGCCATTGCTCACCAGTGACGTGCATTGTTACTGAGCCCCGAATTGGACTGAAAAAAGATTACAGATATGATATAGTATGAAAACATTATAAATTAGCGTATAATAAACATCACAAATATATTGAGTTGAAAAAACAACAAAATATTATTGTTTAAATTGAAGGTAACATATGCAGAGAATTCAATTAATATTTCAGAATAAAAGTTTCGTGCCATGATTAATGATTGATTTTTTCCCATAAAGTTCATTAAATTGACAAATTTTCATCTTGTCCATTTGTTAATTATATTTCTGAGTTATGGTATCTAAAATTATCTAATTTTAAAATTCCATGATTCTGCTAAAGAGCAGCAGTTGCACAATGAAATGTTTTATCAGCTTTCCCACCGGAGCAGATAATAGAGAGTTTTTGCATACCGTATTTTGGACGTCCGCCAGCTTTTCTCCCTAGCGCGCATGCTTATAGGAAATTGCGCATGCATATCTGTAATAATTTTCCTATGAGCATGCAGCTAGGGAGAAAAAGCTAACGGACGTCCAAAATACGGTATGCAAAAACTCTCTATTATCTTGTTAGAGATTCAATCGCTTGAAATATGTCGAGAAACAAAAAATCAACACTATACATGAAACATGACCATCGAACTTACTGCATACTTTTTTGTGATTCATTAAAAGTTCTGAATAATTTATGTAGTAGTAGTTTAAATGTTAAATTTTAGGTACTGTTTATAATCCAATAATCCAACTAAATTTTGCATTCTATTTTGAATGGGATTATTTAAAAAAGAAAGTGCGATTTCAATTTCTAATTTTTTTCTGAAAAAAAAAAAAAAAAGCAATTTCTAATTCCCTCTAAACTCTGAAAAAGATGAGTCCTTTTAAGATACAATTGTTTTTCAAAATGTTTTTCAGTTGTACGAATTTCGTTATGATTTTAAGATCAAAAATCTTTAAGGCGACTTAAGAGACTAAAGCTTATTAAAGCTTAAGAGAAGAAAGTATTATTCTCAAGCATTATCCAAAAGCCCATTTCTTGGGCGTTTCAGATATTATGGGAGAAAGACAATAATTATTAATAATACTAGCGAGTGACTATTAAACGGGAATTATTGCAGCTATAAATTATGCTATAGTGGAAAATTGTGAAGCCATTAATGCCTCATGACATCTGTCATTTGTTTTGACACATCTTTCACTATCAGGTTAATTGAAAGATCCGCTAATTGAACTCAATTGTTTTATTTCAGTTGAATATAAACCCATTGTAAAAATAAGCCTCCCACACTTTTGGAGTCGACACTTTCTCAGCCCATGGGCTATCACCAACCACGATGCAACAACTTATGGTGTAGTCCATATTCCATCTGTAATTGTTTCGTCCTGTGAAGGTCAGACAGACAATCGCTAATTTTATAAGTCTCATTATATATGACGCTGAATAACTGCTATGAGATTTGAGTGACAGGTTGTTCTCATTAGTACAAAATGCTAATTGTAATATAATTATCCACAACATTGTTATCTGCTGTAAAATTTGAGTGATAGGTTGTTATTATGTACTTTTCAAAGAATATATATCCTGGGAATGAAATGCCGAAACCTCCTATGAGAAAAATGCTACAATATCAAGAATTTGGAAGCGTGCTTCTGAAAATGTCAAAAAGAATTTTATGCTAATGCTGATTCTTTGAAAAAAAAAATTGGATATAAAATCAAAGATTATTTAGAAAAACTTAGACATATTCCTCTCAGTAGAAGAGGCACTTTAAGATCAATAGCTCATATCAATGAAGTTACAAAATCTATATTATTCCGAATTTTGAAAAAAAAAAAGGAAAATACATAAGATGAGGAAATCCATATCCATTTGTAGCTGATGCATATAAGGAAAGCTAAGTTTTGCAGCCGTTAGATCCTACTTACAAGTTTAATAAGCAGTAACAAAATTATTGAAAAATCCAAAAAATATCTGAACATTCAAAATAGAAATTAGAAGAAATATTTTTAATTTATTATGTAATTTATGCTTTTTGGTAATAATTTACTACTGTATAAATTATTACTACTATTATTATGGGACAAATTGCATTCATCTGCTACAACTAAGTACTACTATATTACAGTATACATATTACTGCTATTGCTTAGATATGCCTTTGCTTAGATATACAGCATTAATATGCAATGCTGTTTTACCTGATTGATCAGAGAAAATAAATTACTGAACAAAAATTAATAGTTAAAATATGTATTTTATTTATTTTTATTAAATTAATAAGATTTAAATTATTTTCGACGACAGAGAAAAAAAAAAAGGATTTTTTTGCAAGTATTTATTTAATACCATTAATTAATACAAATAAATGAAGACAAGTAACATTCGTTAATTCAGTAGTAATATTTCCAATAGTAATATTCGTTAATCCAATAGTAATATAATATTTATTATTTAAATATCCAACAATAATATTCGTTAATCCAATAGTAATATAATATTTATTATTTAAGTATCCAACACTAACATTCGTTAATCTAATAGTAATCAAATATTTATTATTTAAGTATCCAACAGTAATATTGGTTATAAGTAATTATATTATAGATAGAAATTGAATACTGAACATGTATGGATGTCTTTTTTAATGTCTTTTTTTTAAAAACATTTTCTTTGGTCTTTCAAAAAGCAGACATTTTCTTCCCTTTTAAAGGAAATTGCAAAATGAAAAACAGTTTTCATAAAAAAAAAAAAAAAAAAAAAAAAAAAAAAAAAAAAAAAGATGATGTTTTGATGAAATTGTTGAAAAAGCACGCTTTTCCTTCCAGGGCGTGACTTCGTCTGAGGTATTAATCCACAGAAAATATGAAATATTTCTTTTCTCCAGCTTCTTTATACCAAACGCCATTTGTAAAATGAGTAGTTTCTTTTTCTGTATGGAAAATTCTGAAGATATGTTTGTTCCTTTTTCGTAATCGATATCAGAGCCCATGGCCATTCTGTTGAAAGGATGGATTTTCTTGCTCAACCCTTTTTTGGAAGTCGTGCAGAATTGTAGTCTTTGGATAAAAATGGTGATGGCGTCATTCCCCGAGGTTGTTAGAGTGATCCTTATGACTTGTTTCGAAAGAAGTTCGTAAATTACTTGGAGAATTTTTCTTAATGTATCAAGAACATGAACAATAGTCGAAGAATATATTTAGGATTAAAATAATATATGTCTAAATAGAGAAGAATTTTTAGAATAATTTTCTGAATAATAGTTCAAATTGATTTTTTATGTTTATTTTCAATGAATCAAATATTGTTTGGCAATTGTGTTACCTCCTTATGTAGTATAATAAGCGATATCATTATTTAGATCATGGATAATCAGGTTGTTTGTAAACGAAAACGATCTATATGAAAAATTGAATCAGATTTCTGACGATTTTAATTAGATCTGTGTCAGAAAAGTCCTTTTAAAAGATTGAAGACGATACCAATATTTATTTTCTCTTTCAAAAAGCCATTTAAAGGAAAGCACAAATACATTCTATAGCATATTATTAATACATTGTATTTCTTAATGTATCACAAAAACAATCTATATGAAAAATGTAATTTGATTTCAAATGATAATTAGGTCTGTGTCAGAAAAGTCCTTTAAAAGATTGAAGACAATGCCAATATTTATTTTTTTTTCAAAAACATATTTAAATAGAAAGTATAAGTATATTGTATAGTATATTTTTATTAGTATATTGTATTTCTTAATCTATCAAGAACATGTACAATAATCGAAGAATATATTTTGAATTAAAATAATCTATTTAGTCTAAATAAAGAAGAATTTTCTGAATAATGGGCAAAAGGACCACCAGGTTGATTGTTATGTTTATTTTTAATGTATCAAATATTTTCTGGCAATTGTGTTACCGATTTATATTGTGTAATAAACGATATCCTAATTTAGATCATGGATAATCAGGTTGTTTGTAAACGAAAACGATCTATATGAAAAACTGAATTAGATTTCAGATGATTCGAATTAGATCTGTGTCAGAAAAGTCCTTTTAAAAGATTGCAGATGATGCCAATATTTGTTTTCTCTTTTAAAAACCCATTTAAATGAAAAGTATAAGCATATTGTGTAGTATATTTCCATTAGTATATTGCATTTCTTAATGTATCAAGAATATGAACAATAATCGAAGTAGATGCATACAATTAAAATAGTATATTTAGTCTAAATAGAGAATAGTTTTTAGGATAATTTCCTGAATAACAGATTCAGGTTGATTGTTGTGGTTATATTTAATGGATCAAATATTTTGTGGCAATTGTCTTAATGCCTTTATATTGTATAATAAGCGATATCATATTTTAGATAATAAATAATCAAGTTGGTTGTATACGAAAACGATCTATATGGAAAGTTGAATCAGATTTCAGATGTTCTAGTGTGATCTGCATTTGAAAAGTCCTTTTTAAAAGATTGAAGACGATGCCAATATTTTTTTTTCTCGTTCAAAAACCCATTTAAATGAAAAGTTTAAGCATATTGCATTACTGTAGAATATTTTCAATTTGGAAACACCATATTAAAAATAGAAATAATTTATTGCTGGATTCAAATTTAAAAATCTATGGAGCTTGACGTAAAATTTATAAATATGTTAATCGTTTAAAAACAGTGATATTTAAACTTCAGTTCTCTGAGCTGGGTTGCGACCCTCCCCTGCTTAACTGTGTGTGCGTGTTGTGACTAATTCTCAGTGTCTTGTACTGCAGAACCATCCCATGAATAATCTTCTCATGGTTGAATGGAAAAGGGGCAACTTCTGTTGTGATGGAGCACTCGTAAGTAGAAATCTGAATTGACTACGTGACATTCTTACAGTCATATGAAATCGGGACCTTCGGCTTAAAGTGGATTCCGAACCACTACAAACATCCATTTCACCGCTTGAACTCGAATAATAGACACTCGGCTATTCAGGCCCCCGTTTAATTTTTAAATACCATAGTAACACTAAGGGCTCATTCTGGTTCATTTAGTTTGATCAATGTATAAAAAGCACGGCTTTTAACTCAAAGTAGTAAGAATATGTTGATTCATAATTGTTTAATTTTGTTGATTGTAAAAATAAGTTAAATACTGCTATCCAAATAGTTAAATGTTTTAATGTCACCTATCCCTATTAAATATGTTTAATATCCCCCCCCCCTCATAAATTTATGAAGTGTTATTATGAAATAAGTAATTCAGAATTGTGATTTAGTAACCCAAATACAAAAGTACTAATAGCCATTAAAGCATTTTGTTGTGAAGGAAATCAGAAAAATTTCCCTTAAATATTAAAAATTTAAAATCGGAATCGTGCACCAATAGCAGACAAATTATTCATAATTTTTGATATTTATGTACGTACACCAATTAAAAAGTTTATTTGCATTACTTTTGTTTGACTTTTTATTTGTTTGAAGCGATTTTTAATTTATAGGAAATACATTTGCTCCCTACATCATAATACCATCCTCTTTAGAGTCGTGCCTCATAGTTTGAGAACCACTGTTATAAAAGAAAAAAAAAAAACATTGAATTTTAAAATAAATGAAGTGTATGTATTATTTTATTCAGAATGTATTCTTACTTATAGCCAGGGCTTTATTTTAAAGTTAATAAAGACGACGCACTTTTATTATTAATTTCAATAATGGATTCATTATTGGTTTTGGCATATACTATCGTATATAAATTGTTAGAAAATGCGAAAGCACACGATTCTCATTACATTTCTTTGTTTTAAATATTTATATATGAATTTTATATTTATTATTATTATATATTTACATGAGATTAATAGCGATTGAGTTTCCTGCAGAAGGTAGATTGTGACCTTTTCTGAATGTAAAAAACCTATTTGAAAAATAAACAAAGTCTCCACTACTTGAGAGGTTTATTAATGCGATTCTGACAAATTCGCATTGAGTATACTAAAAAGATATACTGTAATATACTGTAAATATACTGTCGATATACTGTAAAGATCGATATATGTATATTCTACAAGTATTTTGTAACATACTCGATATAGGCCTCAGAATTTTTTTGCGTTAATTTTTATGAATAGTTAATAAACAAGGTCTCCATTCTTGAATGGTTTATCAATGCGATTATAATAAATTCGCACCGATATACTATAAAGATCGATACATATTCTACAACGATTTGTAGCACGTTCGATATAGGGCTCAGGATATTTTTTCGTATTAATTTTATAAATAGTTAATTAAACTGTTTCTCTTAGCATTCCTTAAGGACATTTCTTTGCACAAGGATAATTTATTTCCCTCAGTGTCCAGGCTCTTCTTACTTCTCCCGTATTCCGGAAATCTTGGGATGCGAGATCAGTACGTGTACGAGGGCTGTCTGTTTGGCAGTTTGCCACTGGGCGCGAAGAACTGCATCGCCCTAGGCCGCATGCGCGACCATACTTTCCCTTCTTTTCCTATAAGAAAGTTCTCGGGACGAGTTGGATGGGACGAATTGCGTCACATGCCCGAAGAAAAGCGAATTTGAAAGAAGGAGGGGAATTTATTTATAAATCTAAAAAGAAAAGGAATTGAAATAAATAAATAAACAAAATTAATGAACAAACAACTAAATAAGATTAAGTTTTTATGGAAAAATTATACATGAAATACATCAATTCATATAATTTTCATACTCTATTGTGTAAAAAATGATTTTTAAAAAGTTGCTAATGTATCCAAACAAACAAACGGAAATGATTGCGTAGTAATCTTAGATTTTTCTTACAGCTTTAGATCTATGTGTATCTGTGTCTGCCATTAAGTTATTCTTTTTTTTATTGAAATGTACATCGAAATAAAGGAAAAAATAAGTATTTATGAAATATATTATATTCTTTTAAGGCCAAATTAGCCTAATTGGTTTTTTTAAAGATATTTGTGCATAGCTTCTTTTCTTTATATCATATTTAAAATAGAAAGAACAGTTTTTATAATAGTCAGCAAATAGATAAAAATTTAAGGTTTCAATATTATATAACTCTTATATCTATGTACAGAAATATGTTTTACTTATTTTATGTATTCTACCAATAGCTTCCGACAGTCGATCTCTAAATCAAATATTTTCTGTAAAACATAAAATCTCTTTAATAAAAGATACTATTTAAAATGTGTATATTGAAAGATAGATGCTTATAGAAAAATGGACGGAATATTTTTCTAGTAGATCGGAGGAAAAAAAATTTATTCTCCTTGCAAATAAATATAAAAAAAAAAACCAATAATCTACATAACAGTTATAAAATTCTGTGGCACAAAAGATCTCAATCGTTCTATATTTAAAATTTTTAATACCATAAAGATACGTTGTCATTTTTAAAAAAATGTTTTCTTAAAAGTTTCAATTTTTGATTTGCAATTTGGTGGAAAATGTTTCGATAAAATCAGATGTAGATGATTAGATATTGCATTTAAAAAAAGGAAATTTTCAAAAAAAAAAAAAAGAAAAAAAAAAAAAATGAATAATGCTATAAATGAATATGAAGAATAATGAATATGCTATAATGAAGTAATTATTGATATGTAATTTTTTACATTTTTTTTACAATTTTTATTTTTTTAGTTATACTTATTTTTGACAACAAAAGTGATGGATTACAAATTGAACGAGAAACAGTCATCTAAGTCTGTTAGAAATATGGATGACTTTCTAGAAATTTTTAAAATCTTATATATTATATATATATCCTGCCAACTTGTCAAATTTAGCCAATTATGAAATTTTGGGGATTTTTCTCTTGCAACCAAGCTGTATACATGAAGAAAAGGCATTACCATTCTGGAGAATTTTTTGTGGTGAATGCACCACATTTGCAAGTCTTATGAAGAAAAAATCCCAGAAAACTCTCGCCAGAACAATCTGACTGTCAATGTTTGCATTGATTATAACAACCATTAGTCTCCTCGCTTGACTGCAACCCCTTCTCCAGCAAGCTCAAACATGAGATGTCGTGCACATTACCACTAGGCCCTGGATCTGTGACTCTCTCAGGAATTGCTGTGTAATTTTATTTGGCTATCACGTCGCTTTGCAAAATAATTTAGCATCGTAAATTAGATGCTTGATTATTTCTAAAAATTAGATATTACACAAACTTTCTCCATCCAACATGGTAGCTATAGCTTATTAAATTTGTACTGTCATCTTCTAAGCAATTAGAAATTACTACTCATATAAGAACATGATTAAAATACATTACATTTCAATTTGCCTTTATATTGAATTTATGGCAAAGTACACTTCATCGATAAGACTTGTCAAAGTTAAATATAAACAAATAATACCACTGTGTATTTAAATCATGCTGATAACCCAAACAATGTGCACTGATAACCAACCAAATGGCACAAAAATTAAGTAACCAAATAAAAACAGCATTCCTCTAAATATTTTTATTACATAAAATTCGTACAACTAAACATCATCAATTTTCGTGGGGTACATAATCTATCTCCATTTTCTATACACATTATACCTCCTGTTTGCCAAATTTAAAGATATCATCTGTCAGGGAAGCTGTTCATTGAATAAGTATTACTGGATTTGTGAAGGGAATTGTTGAGAATGGTTGAAGGTTGCCAGGAAGCTGTTCATTGAATAAGTATATCTGGATTCGTGGGGAATTGTTGAGAATGGTTGAAGGTTGCCAAATGTGGAAACATACATAACATGACTGACATGTGGAATGTAATAAAAGGTGATTATAAAAATTGTATTGATAAGTATTAATTCAATTTGAAATATAACAGAATAAATTTCTGAATTCCATATATTTCACGTTTAAAATGTACACTGATGTGCCAAAATGAAATATGAAGCGTGTTTCCGCAAAAGTGATCCTGATGCTTAGAAGCCATATCATATTTATAAATAAAACTAACATGAAAAATGTTGATCAATAATTAAAAGATTTTTATTTTTGTCTTATAGCTCTCAAAATATAACTCTAAAAAGAAAAACATAATTTAAAAAAAAATGAACTCTACTGATTTCATTTAAACACAACTCAGAATTATATTATCTAAAAAAATGTAGCATTTTTATACTCTTTGCCCTTTTGAGCACAGCTAGAGTGACTAACACGGTCGGAGGAAATAACTCCTCCGTTGTCAGCTTTACATTTTATATCTCAAGTGCACTTACGGATAGTGGCTACTCAAGCGAAAACAACAACAACAACAAAATTGGGAATAAGGAACAAAAAATTTTTGGTTGAGCAAAAGAAGAAGCACAAATAATTGATAACAGGATATGATAATCCATGATTTTAAAACATGGACAATATCCTGATCAATTTTATTGCATTATATTAGATTGTATTTTGAAAATTCCTACCCATTTTTCCATCAACTTCCTGATAATTTCTGGTAGATGTCGACGATCATCAAGACATTTTCCTGGAATGTTTTATATGCGTTCGATGTTATTTAGGTTTAACAATCTGTTTCAGGTGCACACCCAGAATTTTGTCTTGGGATGTTCAACAAATAAAAGTGTAATCATTTAAGAAAACTGAAAGGTCATACTAAACTATAAGTAATAGAAGATTATCTAAAGTAGAAATTCCAATATTAAGTATAATTTTATTAATAATTTTTACATTGCACAAATTTAGTTCAAATACATAGAAAAAAGAACATTACAATAAAAATGCTGCACAAAAATTAAAATTAAATTCTAAAAAAAAATTACATAAAATTGTAAAAATTAAAAATTTAATCTTCTTTCTCTTTTGTAAGTTCACTGATTATACCATTTATGCCAATTTCAGTATTTCGATGATATTTAATAAAGTTGAACCATATAGACTTTCTTACCTTACTCATATAGGTTTCTCAAATAGGGTTTTCAGCCTATATAACATTGAAAAAGATCGTTCATTTACACACGATGTCGCTGGTTGAATAGAAAATATTTTTAATGAGATATACGAGTATATTCCAGATACATTCGTCAAATACTTGAATTGCCTTTTTGAATATTGGATTTTTCGAGAATTTATGGAATCACAATTTTAATAAATTTTATAAAATCGTAAAGATTAGTTGAAATATTATAAAATTCGCACACAATTATAAAGTCAGGACACTTTTGTTTCTGTCAGTTTATCGTTACTTGTGAAAACGTGCACCAAATTTTAGTATTACAGTTTTGTGATTAATAAACCTCTCTTTCAATTGATTCAACAATCGATCTAAAAATGGCATACAATTGATTTTTCGAAAAATGCTTGTATGGAATCGGTCGGTATAATTCTCAGTTTTTAAAAATTTAAATATTGAATATTTGAGTTACGATCACCAGTAAAACCATTTTTTAATTCAATTTAGAATCTTTGCCAACAGAATTAATTTGAGTAATAAACCACCATTAAAATTTAATTCAGAATAATGTTCATTATCAGATTTTGTGATGATTTACACAGAGGAAATGTAAATCCGAATAATGTATTTAATGTATACTAAGATACTAATTTCTTTGGCTCAAGGCATAAGATTTCAACAGTATACGAGCTCTGTCTAAGACACTATTTTTTCACACTGTGGGGACTTAAAAAGTTCTAACATTAATGTCACTGACTTGTGTCTTTCTAATCATAACTGTCGTGATAGTTAACTGATAACTGATAAACCATGACTGTCGTTTCTCCTATTGGATTCTAGGACATATTCAATTTTCGCTATAAATACATTTATTCTATTCGGAGCTTGAAAAATTAAAATTTTCATTATTTATGGTCAATACGTTTTCAATATTTTTCACTTTTACAACATTTCTTATTGCCAAATTCAAATTGTAGGATAAGCAATGCACATACCATAGAGTGTAACTTTGAAATTATTGCTTGTGTTGCATTAAATTTTGCTTTCATGGGAACTGCACAACCTTGTCCATATCAAAATGATAAATCTATTTCCAAATTTTGCCCTGTTGTATTTGAAACTGGTATGAACTGTAAAATCTGTTTCATATTTTAATGTTGTAAATAATTGATGTTATGTCATCGCTACTACTACAAGGCTGATTTTCTATAGCTTTGCTTTTGTGCTTTTGATGAGGAACATGTTTCATGCTATTCTAAAAAGCACACAGATTTTGAAGTGTTTTATATCTTTGTGTGGGTTCTCATTGAACGTTTTCCACTGATATTTAAGTAAATTTTCATTAAATTTTGCCTACTAGTATTTTTTATATATAAACTTTGAATTTTATTTTTATAATTTATTTAAAAATTGACAAAATTAACAAATATATTAGTTTGCATTCAATGATATGAAATAAGTTACATAGATTGTTTTATTACATTTTTTTTTTTCTTTTACAGTACTATTCGCTCTCTTTTTTGGTGCTTGAACGCAGAAGAAGAGTGCATGAGTAAGTATTTAATTTCATGAATTTAATGTTTCGCAATTTTGTTTTATTTCTGTAACAATTTTGATATTAATGAAAACACATCGATATTTGTTTTTATTAGATTTAATGATTTGCTGAAAAGATATCATTGCAGTGGTTCACTAACTTTCTTGTTTAATAAAAAAAAAAAAAAAACATACCAAGGAGTTTTGCTTGATAAAAATTTGGGAGGCTTGTTTGCACATCTGAAAAATGATGTTTATTCAAATTTTTTACTATCAGGGTATTTAGTGAATCTGAAAATGAAGTTTGCCTTAAATAAACGATGTAAATTTCATGGGAGTTAATTGTCTTCCGGATTGGATGTTGTGAATTAGATTTGAGTTAAGAATGCCTTTAAGGAGTCGAAGAAGGCAGTATCAGCAATTGAGTTTGAAAGAGGCTGTTTAAGTGGATTACGAGAAGGTGGATTTTCTTTTAGAGATATTGCAGAAAGAAGACTGGGAAGGAATGTATTAACTGTGCATGATTATTGGCAGCAGTGGTTACTGGAAGATATTGGCTCTGGAAGAAAAGAGGTCATGCTGCACACGGGTCACCATTCAGAGGGACAACCGCCGTATTTAACACATGGCTGTAGAGCTTCGCATTGCATATGCAGCAGAAATTCGAACTTCTGTTGGCAACTTGAATCATAAAAATATATTATTTGTGGGACAATTCCGAGCCTATAGCGTACATGCCACTAACTATAAATAAAGGCGATTTGCGACTTCAGTGGTGTCAAGCTAGAGCCTATTGAAGAGCGGAATAGAAATGTTTTGTGTTCTCATATGAGAGCCGTTTATGTCTTGGTGCTAGTGATGGCCGTACGGTGGTTAGAAGAGGCCAGGCGAGCACTTGGAGAATTTGTCTACGTCGTAGACCCACTGAATCAACATCAAGGGTTATGGTCTGAGGAGCCTATGACATCAGGAGCACACTTTACGTCGTAACACACGCCTTTACACAAATTGTGTCAGGCTAGTGAATGAATTGGTTGTGCTATTATTATTGATTACTGTTAGAGTGGGCGTTTTATAACAGAATAGTGCTCGTTCCCATACCTCTGCTGTACCTCAACGTACTCTACAGAATTTCAATATATATTACTTTGTCCTGCGAGATCATCAGATACGTGAAGTATACATCCAGAAAGGATGTTGCTGATTTGATTGGCCAAGTGCGAAAGGCGTTGAATTCATCCCACAAAAATGATATAAGATACCTGTACCCATATAATGTATGCTTGCATTCAAAAGCCGGAAGACTACATCAGTTATTATTGTACCGCCCTTTTATATATGAAGTGGTTCTTCTTGCACATAGTTTAATTTGTGACCTTGAAAATTTAACCAAATAGGCATGTTACCTAGACGAATGCTTTGTCTAAATTTCCTTCTTCTAAACTAATTTCTTCTTGGCGTTGGAATTACATTTTCATCAGTGTATATCAATTAAAATTGAAGAAAAGAAACTTTTTTTTATTATTGTAGAAATTAACTGCTCTAAATTAAAAAAAAATAAATTATGTCATATCGAAAATTTTGTTCGTAATGTTTCGAAAATGATATTTCAATTTTGGAGCTTTATACATTTTTTAGAAATTTTATTAAATTTGAATTGATTTAGATCAGGTGAAATTTTCTCAATTTTATGAGTGTAATAAATAAATGTATTAATAATTATTATCAAGCAAGAATTAAGTGAGTAAGGACCTTTCGAATAATATAAATAAAATAAAAAAATTCAAATAAATGTTTCATATTTTTTAAAATAGGTGAAAGTAGTTAACAGTGATAGAGTAGATAAAATTTTAATTGACATTACCACAAATCATTTATATCTTTAACTAAATCAGTGAATTATCCCTTGTTAGCTTTTATGGACAACACATCAAATATATTTATTCAAGGCAAGTTTTCACAAATAGATTGAGTTTCATTCATGTTCTGTGCTTTTTTTATGGCAATGTAATCAGCAATTAATATTAATGATGATAATTTTATTTATTTTTAAAGTGAATTTTAAAATTACTCAAACCCAGCAATAATAATTAAGCAGCATTTATTTAATGCTAACTATTATTATCTTTGAAGGAAAACTATTATTGCAATCACTGTTATTTAATCAACGAATATTCTTTTTATTAATTCAGACATATATTTTGCGAATTATAGGAAAAACGTACTGGTTGTATCAGTATGACGTAAGATGCATTTTTTTTTTTTATTTTATCCCTCCCCCTCCCCAAAAAAATCTATTTAATAATTCAAACAACTGATTTGTGAATTATATAGTGCGAATACTTTGCAGTTGTTGTTATTTAATCTACTTAAAATTCTATTTTGCAGTTCAGATGTATGTTTTGTAAATTACAGAAAGTATATAGTGTTTCTTGAGAGCGACACAAATACATTGTATTTGAATTCACAAATAAAGTGCATATTGTGACATTGTTATTCAACTTTAAACCCTTAAATAAATAATAAACTAACCTAGAAAGAACACGCTAAACTGTCCCCCAACACACACATTATTAAAGATTCCACCGCAATAACCCACATAATAACATACCTAAAATCTGCAATAACCCATATCATAAATTAACTACTCAAGTTCGAATGGCTTCAGAGACTTATACAAGTTGGAAAAGGAAACATACACAAATGAAATAAATCAAAAGCAAATTTAATGATTTTTTTTTATATGCAAATAATTATGTCTTTATTAATATTTACAATTTAAGTTAAATGTAGTCATACAATTATTGTTATATTAGTACAAGTGAATTTCTACTAAGCATCAATCAAATATAATATATACACGTTACCACAATAACAATTATTAATATAAAATAATGTGAGTGTCCCTACATCTCATTATTTGCCATAACTTCTGGCAAAGTGGGGCTTTTTTTTTTTTTAGTTCATTAAATAATTGATGCCATTACGAGAGTCGTGCGCAAGGGAAAGCCAGTTACCATAAGACAGATGAGTAGATTCTTCTTTCGACGCGTCAGCCTGACAATGGTTTGCTAACTCACTGTGCATCTTTTTGAGGCAAACATCTCCAGTCTGTAGCGGTGCGGCCCACCGTTTCCTCACCGCGGCGGAATTTAATATCTCTTGACACGCTGGATGATGAATAACAGTCAAGACCTCGTTCTGTCTTAACCGTTTTGATTTCCAGCATCTTTCAACCAGCTCCCTTTTTCATAGTCTCTCTGTCCTCTTATCCGCCTTGATGTCTCACACATCCATTTTTATCTCTTTCTAGACCTCGCCAAGAGATATGAATTTCAGCTGCAGATTGTAGCAAAAGACCTGAAACCACCGGAAACTGGTAATTCCTTTGAACAGGTCCGATTCGCATCCGGTAAGGGCTAGGGCCATCACATACACCCTTCCAAGGGATATGCATAAAATATATAATCTCAACACCAGAATAATATAAAAATTACATACAATTTTAATTTGCACAAAGGATATTGGTGTCAATATGCATTTATAAATATCAACTCGACCATATTCTTGCTACATACACATAATGTGACTATGTTACAGTTGTTGTTATTTAATCTATTCATAATTCTATTTTACAGTTCAGATGTATGTTTGTAAATTACAGAAAGTACATATTTGTGCTATGAGTGCGAAACGCTGTCAGACATACGTTTGCAAGGACCCTTTTCAATTCGACGGCCCATCCCAATGACCTTCCACCCCTCACGAAATGCGAAGGTTGCTGCGTCAAGATCGTTATGTTTGCAGGAACACGTGAGAGTGTTGATCATTTGTTCGAAATTTAATTACAATCCATTGTTTACATTGGAAGGTGAATTAGAAAATACACATTATAGTGCATCCAGTGTTATTTGATAAGGTTTATCATAAAGACGTTTTTGTATATTAATCCTCACGGCATTTAGATGGATTTGAAAATAATTTGATGAAGATTTATGCTGATAGAATGAGAATAATATTATTACGATTTTTATTCCGGTGCCTGAGAATCTAAGAATAAGTTTGACTAAAATATCTATTTTCGCGAAATCCGAAATAAAATACTATTTAATTTAAAAAATAAACATACTTGAATTGAACAAAACTGATTCGCAAATGAATAGAAAGTTTTAAAATATAGAAATTAATCACGTAATACAAATTGTAGAAAAGAGATATTTACATACAGCAATCCTATTACATGAGCGACTTTAACCATGAAGTATAAAATAGTTCAAAATTAAAATAGCTTATATTTTACAAAGCAGCTTCGTGTTTTATGGTTGGCAGGATACAATTTTTTATTACACGTATCTTAGTTTTAAAATAGTTAATTGATCCTTGTACATAAAAGAAAATATCATTTTTTAAATATAATAAATTTCTTTCTGTAAACAAATTGAGTTTAATATCCGTCAAACGTAATATTTAATTTTTTATGTTATTTATTGTTGTTAGATTAATATAACCATATTGAAAGAAAAATGTTACAGATATCATTCTTCTTCTTCAATGGCTAAGCCCCATAGGAGTCAAAAGGCTGTCTGCCTACATTCCAGGCATGAATGTTTTCTTTGGGTAAGGATTGCGCTTCTTCATAGACCGGGACCATGTAATAAAACGAAAAAGCATTGTATGTAATTGATAATATTTGTAAGATAAAGGTAAGTATTTTATGCAGAATAAGTTAAGGTTTTTATATAATTGCAAGGATTGATATAAATATTGGTATTATATACTTTTATATAGCTATTGTATACAATTATAAAGTAATGATAATTATTGTATTTAATTGTAAGAATTGTAGCACACTAATATGCGTTGTAATATAAGGATAAGTATGTAAACGTAAAAATTACAATATAAGAATAAGCATTGCATTTAATTGCTAAGGTTTGCAAGATAACGTGTATTGTATGCAATTGTAAGGATTGAAATATTGCATGTACTATAGTATAGCTATTGTATGTCATTGTAAGATTGAATATTGCATATACTATAGTATAGTTATTGTACACTGAAGTGACAAAAGTCATGGGATAGTAATATGCAAAATTTTCAGGTGGCAGTAGCATCGCGTAGAACAGGTATAAATGCGCAGGGGCTTTCACTTGAGAGAGCTTTCATGTTAAAGTTATTCAGAAGAGGTTTTGACGTGATGATGACCGCACGACGGAATTAACAGACTTTGAACTCGGAATGTTAGTTGGAGCTAGACGCATGGGTCATGCCATTTTGGAAATCGTTAGAATTCAACATTCCCAGATCCACTGTGTCAAGAGTGTGCCGAGTATGACATTTCAGGCATAACATCCCACCATGGACAGCGCAGTGGTCGACCGCCTGCACTTAACGACCGAGACCGGCGACGTCTGCAAAGAGTCGTAAATTCTAACAGACAGCAACACTGCGTCAAGTAACCGCAGAAATCAATGTGACGTACAAGGGACTTGTCTGTTAGAACTGTGCAGAGAAATTTGGCTTTTTGGGCTATTCAGCAGGAAGATCGACTCGGATTGTCTGCCTGACAGAACGACATCGCTTGCAGCAGACTCTCGTGGCCACGTGAGCGTATCGGTTGGTCCCTAGATGAATGGAAAACCGTGGCCTGATCCGATGAGTCACGATTTCAGTTGGTAAGAGCTGATGGTAGGGTTCGAGTGTGGCACTGGGCAGACCCAACGAAGCCATGGACCCAAACTGTCAGCAAGGCACTGTTCAAGCTGGTGGTGGCTCCGTAATGGTGTGGGCTGTTTTTTCATGGAATGGACTTGGTCCTCTGGTGCGACTGGACCGAACATTGACTGAAATGCTTATGTTCAGCTACTTGGAGATCACTTGCAGCCATTCATCGACTTCATGTACCCAAACAACGATGGATTTTTATGGATGACAATGCCATGTCACCGGCCACAACTGTTCGCGATTGGTTTGAAGAACATTCTGACAATTCCAACGAATGATCTGGCCATTTTAGATCGCCCGACATGAATCCCACGAGCATTTATGGGACATCATCGAGAGGTCTGTTCGTGCCCAAAATCCTCCTCCATCAACGCTTTCACAATTATGGACGTCTATCGAGACAGCATGGCTCAATATTCCTGCAGAAGACTTCCAACGACTTGTTGAGTCCATGCCACGTCGAGTTGCTGCACTTCGCCGGGCGAAAGGAGGGCCGACACGATATTAAGAGGTATCCCATGACTTTGTCACTTCAGTGTATTGTACTTAATTGAAAGAATTGTAATATAAGTATAGTTATTAAATGTAAGTGGATTGTAATACAAGGATAATAACTGTATGTAACTGTGTGTATTGTAATAAAAACGAAAAAGCATTGTATGTAATTGATAATATTTGTAAGATAAAGGTAAGTATTTTATGCAATTCTAAGTTAAGTTTTTATATAATTGTAAGCTTTGATATATAAATATTGGTATTGTAATATAGCTATTGTATGCAATTATAAAGTAATGATAATTATTGTATTTAATTGTAAGAATTGTAAGACACTCAATATGCGTTGTAATATAAGGATAAGTATGTAAACGTAAAAAAAATTACAATATAAGAATAAGTATTGCATTTTAATTGTTAAGGTTTGCAAGATAACAGTAAGTATTGTATGCAATTGTAAGGATTGAAATATTGCATGTACTATAGTATAGCTATTGCATGTCATTGTAAGGATTATAAAGATTATGGTAAGTATTGTATGTAAGTAATTGTGGGAGGATTTGTTAAGTAATTATATGTATAGTGTGTAATTGTATGAATATAAGATAAGATTAAGATAAACATTATTTTAAAATATTCATCTATTTATACAATCTATGGCTTCGAGTTAATCAATAATATTGTTTAAACGTGTTGTTATCTATAAGCCATTAAAATCTGTATTTACATTCCGAAAACAACACGAACGGCTCATTTGTTTTATCCCCAATCAGTGAACAAATCAAAAATAACTTAAAATTGATGCCTTTAATGAAATGCGCATGGGTTGTCGAAAACAAGTAATTATTGAAACCCTCATTTTTTGTTGCTGATCTCTTGCTTCACATTATGTTATGCGGTTCAGAATTAAATATTTATGAACTTGTGTGAGAATATAAATGTAATTATAAGCATTGTATTATAACAATAAAACTATTATTTACAATTGTAAGGATTGTAAGACCAGGATAACTGGTGGTAATATAAAGAATATGTATGTAATCATGAGGGTTGTAATATACGAATAAATATTGCATATAATTGTTATGATTTATAAGATAAGTGTAAGTGTTGTATGCAATTATAAGGATTAGTTAAAATATTGCATGAATTATAATATTATTGTAATATGGCTATTGTAAAGATTGCAAAGTACTGATAAATATTGTATGTAATTGTAAGGATTGTAAAAGAAACGACAAGTATTGAGTGTAATTGTAAAGATTATAAGAAAAAGTTGATAAGGTAAAAGGTAGTAGCGTAATTTTAAAATATTTTATTTATTTATATATTCTACATTATTTCGAGTTTCGTCGATAATATTAATTAACCTAACCATGTTATCTATAAGCCATTCAAAATCTGTATTTTTGCATTCAGTAACAACACGAACGGTTCATTTATTTCTCAGTGAACGAATCAAAAAATACAAAATCGGATGCCTTTAATGAATGCATGGGTTGTCGAAAACAAGTAGTCATTATTGGAAAACCAAAAACATCATTTGCTGTGTTGTTGTTCTCTTGCTTCACATTATATTGTGCGGTTCGGGAATTAAATATTTATTTGCTTTCTTTTGTGCACCATTCCCAGACACAAAAGTGATCACAAAATCGCTCTGTGGTTTCTGCTCACGTCAAGATTAAAAATGTCAAAAATAAAAACCAAAATTAAATGGATTTTCCATGCTGTATTGTATTCTGGGGTTAATTTTGTTCAACATTGCGTGAGAATAGGAGTAGAGGGAATCGATTTAAAAGCTACAAGTGGAAAAATGTTCTTAATATTTTTTTTTCCGTGTTTTATGGAGGGTCAACTTGTTAGCAACGTTATTCAGACATAATTTTCAACAATCAGGTCCGCTTTTAATATTTGCTATGGTAACGCAGTGAGATGTCAAAAACAATCGAGATACTGCGTAACGTATCGCAACAAGATAGTTTCTGGCATTTTATGGTTTAGTTTGTCGGTCTGCAGTCATTTTGCATACTTTTTAATTATACCGAGACATACAGTTAAACGTGGATCCTGAACCCCTACTTCTACTACTACTACTACACTACACCACATCACTGTGTCTTGACCTAAGTTGTCCCTTGATCTGATATTGATCTGTAGCCTGATTGGACTCTGTGATGCTCTACGGTCATGTGAGACCAGGACCTACAGTTAAACGTGGATCCTGAACCCCTACTTCTTCTACTACTACTACACTACACCACATCACTGTGTCTTGACCTAAGTTGTCCCTTGATCTGATATTGATCTGTAGTCTGATTGGACTCTGTGATGCTCTACGGTCATGTGAGACCAGGTCTTACAGTTAAACGTGGATCCTGAACCCCTACTTCTACTACTACTACTACACCACACCACATCACTGTGTCTTGACCTAAGTTGTCCCTTGATCTGATATTGATCTGTAGTCTGATTGGACTCTGTGATGCTCTACGGTCATGTGAGACCGGGATCTACAGTTAAATGTGGATCCTGAACCCCTACTTCTACTACTACTACTACACTACACCACATCACTGTGTCTTGACCTAAGTTGTCCCTTGATCTGATATTGAACTGTAGTCTGATTGGACTCTGTGATGCTCTACGGTCACGTGAGACCAGGACCTACAGTTAAACGTGGATCCTGAACCCCTACTTCTACTACTACTACTACACCACACCACATCACTGTGTCTTGACCTAAGTTGTCCCTTGATCTGATATTGATCTGTAGTCTGATTGGACTCTGTGATGCTCTACGGTCATGTGAGACCGGGACCTAGAGTTTAAGTTGGATTCCGAACAGCTACAAACATCCATGGCACCGCCGGAATTCGACCCTAAAATGGAACAGAGCGACAGAGAGCTAGCGGCCATCAGGCCCGATACACTAACAAACATCAGTGATATCACCAGAATTCAAATCTGAAAACCTGTGGTACGAAAGGACAGAACACTAATCCAATGGCCATCAGACCGCTGCTTGATTGAAGGTTTGGTTTGTCGTCTAAGGTCTATTTGGGTACACGAGGGCTAAACAGAGCGGGGCCTATAGTTAAAAGTGGATCCCATACCTCTCACAAACATCCATGCCACCTGCAAGGGATTCAAACCTGAAGCCTGTGATACCAAAGGTCATAACACTGGCCAATTGGCATCCAGGCATTTTATGAACTGACATCATATCATCTGTAGGCAATAGTGAGTTAATGTGATAGGGTGGCAAGTTTTTGTCTAATTTTTATATTATTGCATGAATTGCAAAAATGTTTTTTTTCCCTCATAAATGTTATTGATTTTAAAAGATATTTAATAAGGTAATCTTATGTTATTATTGTTAACTTGAAAAAATATCTAGTGGAACATAATATTAAGTTCCAAGCACAATGATAAAAACCCGACAAAATAATAATACCGTAGATCAGCAAGTAAATATGAAAAAAAGCTTGCTTTGCAGAAGGTGGAAGTAGAGATTTTTTCGTATTTATTATATTACTGGCAACATATTCGACTAGTGGCTCAGTGGCAACGCTAGTCGCTGGTGAGTATTATGGCAGAGGTTCAATCCCGCTGGCGGTTTTGCTGTAGACACTGTTTCAAAAAACGAGGAGGCTCGATGACATTTTATGATGTTCAGCCTCTTGACAACCGGAGAGAAAACAGGAAATAATGTAGTATAGACACAAGCAGAGTCTTTAATTCTCACTTTAATGCGTACTTCGAATGTCTAAAATTGACTCAAATTTGTAATAAATTGAAATAAAACAGGTTAGCACTTATAAATTATAATTTTAATGATGGATATTTTAAATGTGAATAAATTATTCTGAAATAAAACTTTTATTTGAAATCAAATCCTCCAAGGAGTTAATCAGTTTTTTAAAGCTCTGTCATATTATCTAATATCTCAACTCCCCCACCACCAACGTCTTAACAAGCCGGTCACTTTAGAACTGCATCTCTGATAGGTGGAATGACAGTTTTTTCAAAAATAACAAATAAACAAACGCACAAAGCATTTTCACCAATGTACGAAGAGAAGTGAAAAGCGATCGGGCAGACGACATCTCCAGAACACTCGAAGCGGAAATCTCGTCCCGATGGGAAAAAATGTCCAATTAAAACGTCTTCTAGGGTCGAGTGAAACGATTAAATTTTCTAAAATTCCCAACAGAAATCTTTGGCGTCGCTCGGGGGTGAACAAGAGAGATCCAATTAAGACCCCGAATCATTATTTAAAAAGCAGGTGTACCACCAGGTGAAAAAGGGAGAACTCCCCCCTCCTCATCGTCTAGAGGCAGGAAGAACAGGGGCTTTTTGCGACTGCTCACTCACCAATATGAGGCCGTCTTGAGGCGAGGCCCTTTCTGGATCTTTTTTGTCTCTTTTTGATGTGCGTGTCCCTTGTTAAATGTGCTGGAAAAGTGGAGAAATGGATTAGAAATTAGGTGGAAGGGAAAAACGAAAAAAAGGAAACATTTTTAAATAAGATTAAAGTGGATGGTGTTTCGATATTTATTCATATCGATTGGGCTGCGTGCATTTCACGTAAGGTAAAATTTTGGTGGCTTTTTTGCACGAATAAGCTATGACAACCGTTGGTAATTTTTAACTTTATCGTGCAGTTAACTTGTAAGAAAGGTGAAGTTAACGAAAAAAAAAAAAATCTTATTTGAATTTTATTTAATAAATTGAATGCTTTGAGTTATTTACTAGATAAGGTATGGCCTGGTTGTGAAATAAAAAGCATTTTCAGTAAATGTGTAGTGTGCAGGTGGGGCAACCAGATTGTAACTGTGTGTGGTAGCGTTGAAATACTTGAGGCTCAGGTTGGATGATTCACAGTTTTATTTACACACGCACAAACACTACGCATACAATTTTACACGAGATATTTACAATTTTAAACACATTTAAAGAGTTAATTATAGATACGTGGGGAGAAGATCACTTCTGAGTCTACAACTGAAACCATGGATAGGCACAGGGTGCACGAAATATACTTCCTCTCCGAGTCAGAGTCTGTAGGTCAAATAATTGACGGGATAATCTAAGTATATTTGTTCTCGGGATGAAAGACTGTAAACTAAACGTTTCTCAGCAAGACAGCAGGTTTGCGCTCTACTTCCTCTCGGGTGAGTGCCTCGATGCCAGTAACCATTTCTCTTCAATGCCACAGGTTTGGTTTGTCACTCTACAGTCATCTTTTGGAGGCAAGGGCCAAACATACCGGGACCTACAGTTTAAAGTGGATTCCGAGTCACTACAATCATCAATGGCACCACCTGGTCTGAGCGCAAGAGCGTTTGTCATCGGCCATTCAGGCCCTTAAAACCTCACAAAAACTAACGCAGTATAAACACCAGCAGCGTCTTTAATTCTAATTTTAATGTGCACTTCAAATAGCTAAATTTTTGCAAAAAATATCAATAATAAATCGAATTAAAACTGGATAAAAATTATTAATTCTAATTCTAATTATACATATTTTAAATGCTTGTGAACAAATTATTGTCAAATAAAACTTTATTTGAAATCCAATCCTCCAAGGTGTTAATTTGATTTTTGAAGTTCTGTCATATTATGAAACATTTCCCCACGTCTTAACAAGCTGGTCACTTTAGTAACTGCATCTCTGATTTGTGGAAAGATTTTTTTTTTTTTTTTTAAATAAGGAAAAAAAAAAAAAAAAAAAATTAATTAACGCACAAAGCATTCTGTCCAATGTAGGAAGAGAAGTGAAGAGCGATCGGACAGAAGACATCTCCAGAACACTCGAAGTGGAAATCTCGTCCTTATGGGGAAAAAAATGTCCAATTAAAACGTCTTCTAAGGTCGAGTGAAACGATTAAATTATCTGAAATTCCCAACAGAAAACTCTGGCGTCGCTCTGGGGTGAACGGAGATCCAATTAAGACCCCGATTCATTATTTAAAGCAGAGTTGCCACCAGGTGAAAAAGGAAAACTCCCTCTTCCTCGTCGTCTGGAGGCAGGAAAAGCAGGCGCTTTTTGCGACTGTTCACTCACCATTAAGACGATCATCACTTTGAGACGAGGACATTTCTGGATCTTTTTGTCTCTCTTGATCTCCGTGCCTCTGGTTAAATGTGCTGTGAAAGTGGAGAAACTGATCAGAAATTAGGTAGAGGGTGAAAATAAAAAAAAAGGAGACTTGAGTTTTAAATAAGATTAAAGTAGATGGTGTTTTGATATTTATTGATATCGATTGGATTGCGGGCTTTTCGTAAGATGAAATTATGGTGGTTTTTTGCCGAATAAAATATGACAACCTTTTGTAATTTTAACTTTATCTTGTAATTTGCTTGTAAGAAAGGTGATGTAACTAAAAAGAAAATTCTGATTTGCATTTTTATTTAATAAGTTGAATGCTTTGTGTTTCGTTATTTATTAGATGAGGTATGGCCAGGCTCTTAAATAAAGCATTTTTGTTATGGTGCAGTATGCAGGTTGGGCAACCAAATTGAAACTGGGTGTGTTTGAGCTGAGATACTTGAGACACAGGGTGGAGAACTCACAGAATTATTTACACACGCGCAAACATTACACACATACAATTAGAGACATATAATATTTAACACATTTAAAGATAGATAATTTTAGATTGTTGGAAGGACTCCACTTCTAAGTCGAAAACGGGAAACTTGGAAATGCGCAGCAATCGTGAATTATATTTTCCTTCCGAGCCAACGGCCTGATGGCCAATTGGCTAGCGATCTGAACTTCGGTAGTATATGTTTTAGTTTCGAATCCTGGCGGTGGCATGGATATTTGTGAGAGGTTTGGGATCCACTTTAAATTGTAGATCCCCGGTCTAATTAACCCTGAAGAGTCCACAAAATGACCGTAGTTCGAAAAATCCAAAACCGGCAATTAAAGAGATCCACTAAATTATAAAGTATATTTATATTCTAGGTTTTAAAATTTCTGATCAATTAACGATTATAATCTGATTCTAATGTAGAAGTGGGAATTGATGCGCAGAAATAGATTCGAATGGCTATATTTTAAAAAATTTTATTAAGTTAAAAGCCTTCAAAAGAGAATAAAAACTTATCGATTATAGTTTAAAAAATGCATAGATTCGATTTTTAGTAAAAAAAATGTTTAGAAATTAAAACTGTATTTACATCTTTCAAAATGCGTAAAAGTGAAGTCTTTTTTTTTTAGTAATAAGAGCAACGATTTATTGCGTGATATTCTCTGATGAACCAGAGAATTATAATTTTGTGTTTAATGTGCACTTTGAATGACTAAATTTTACTCAAACTTTGATAATAAATTGTAATAAAACAGGATAAGACTTAATAATTATAATTATAACAATGCATATTTTAAATATTTATGAAAAAAAATATTTCTTAAATCACCTGAATCTCAAAGAGTTAAGCTAAAAACCGAATATTTGAAGCTCTGTCATATTATGAAACTTTCTCCACGTCTTGACAAGCTGGTCACTACAGTAACTGTATCTCTGTTTCTTGGAAAAAAAAAATTTTCTTTAGAAATAACGAAAAATAAATAAATAAATGCACAAAGCATTCTATCCAATGCACAAAAAGAAATTAGGAGCGATCGGGCAGACAACATCTCCAGAACACTCGAAACGGAAATCTCGTCCTGATGGGGGAAAAATGCCCAATTAAAATGTCTTCAGGGTCGAGTAGAACGATTAAATTATCTAATTAAATCTTTGGCGTCACTGAGGGGTGAACGGAGAGATCAGTGAGACCCCGATTCATTATTTAAAGCAGAATGTGCCACCAGGTGAAAAATGCTGAACTCCCACCTCCTAAGTCGTCTAGAGGCAGGGAAAGCAGGGGCTTCTTGCGACTGTCCACTCACCATCAAGAGGCTGTCTTTGAGTCGAGGCCCTTTCTGGATCTTTTTGTCTCTTTTGATGTGCGTGCCCCTTGTTAAATGTGCTGTAAAAAGGGGGAGAAACGGTTAGAAATTAGGTGGAGGGTGAAACGAGACAAAAAAGGAGACTTGAGTTTTAAAAAAGATTAAAGTGGGTGGTCTTTTGATATTTACTGATATCGATTGGATGGTGTGCTTTTCACGTAAAAGATAAAATTTTGGAGGGTTTTTGCACGAATAAAATATGACAACCGTTGATGATTTTTAATTTTATCATGCATTTACTTGTTACAAAAGTGATGTAACTAAAAAATTCTGATTTGCAATTTATTTTAATTAATTGAATGTTTTGTGTTTTGTTACTTTATTAGATGAGATGTCAGGATATTTTCTGGCTATGAAATAAAGCATTTTTGTTTATGGTGTGTGTGTGCAGGTTGGGCAACCCCATTGTAACTGGTTGTGGTTGGGTTGAGATACTTGAGCACAGGTTGGATTACTCACAGATTTATTTACTCTCTCACAAACGACACACAATAAAATTACAAACATGCACTATTTAACACATTTAAAGACAGATAATAAAACATTCGTGGAAGGGCACCACTTCTAAGTCGAAACCTGGATACACGCAGGGTGCGCGAAATATACTTCCTCGCCGGGCCAAAGTTTGTATGCCGAATAACGCACCGGAATACGCTAAATATATTTCCTCTCGGTATGAGAGATTAAAAGCTAAACATTTCTCAGCAGAAGCGCTGGTTGTGTTGTACTTCCTCTTGGGTGACATTCTCGAAGCCTAGTAATCATTTCTCCACAACGCCACATGTTCGGCTTGTCACTCTACAGTGAACTTGTGGAGACAAGGGCTAAACCTACTGGCCCCTACTATTTAAAGTGGATTCCAAACTACTACAAACATCCATGCTACCACCGGGACCGAAAGCCAAAGAGTTAGTCACTCTGGACCTTCAGGCACTTCAAGCCCCTCAAACCCCACAAAAACTAATCGTGTAGACACCAGCCGAGTCTTTAATTCTGATTTTAATGTGCAATTCGAAAAAAGAAATTTTTAATTTTAAATTTTACTGAAATTTCTATATAAAATTGAAATAAAGCAAAGTAAAACCTATTAATTCTAATTCTAATAATGCATATTATAAAATCTTGTGAATAAATTGTTCTGAAATAAAACTTTATTTGTAATCAAATTCTCCATGGAAGTAACCGGAAAATCGGATTATTGAAGCTCTGTCATATTATGAAACATCTTCCCTTCCTACGTCTTAACAAGTTGGTCACTTTAGCAACTGCATCTCTGATTGGTGGAATGACAGTTTTTTCAAATATAACGAAAAAAATAAATAAAAATAAAAGCACAAAGCATTCTATGCAGTGCGCGAAGAGAAGTGAAGAGCGACCGGGTAGACGACATCTCCAGAACACTCGAAGCGGAAATCTCGTCCCGATGGGAAAAAATTTCCAATTAAAACGTCTTCTAAGGTCGAGTAAAACGATTAAATTATCTAAAATCCCCAACAGAAATCTTTTGGCGTCGCCCGGTGGTGAAGGGAGAGTCGCCCTTCGAGATCAATTAAGACCCCGATTCATTATTTAAAGCAGAATGTGCCACCAGGTGAAAAAAAGGAGAACTCCCCTTCCTCGATGTTTACAGGCAGGAAGAGCAGGTCCTTTGCGACTGCTCACTCACCATTAAGAGGCCGCCTTTGAGACGAGGCCCTTTCTGGATCTTTTTGTCTCTTTTGATGTGCGTGCCTCTTGTTCAATGTGCTGTAAAAGTGGAGAAACGGATTAGAAATTATGGTGAAACGAAAAAAAAAAAAAGGAGACTTGAGTTTTAAATAAGATGATAGGGGATGGTGTTTTGATATTTATTGATATCGATTGAGTTGCGTGCTATTCACGTAAGGTAAAATTTTGGTGGGGTTTTGCACGAAGAAAATATGACAACCATTGGTAATTTTTAACTTTATCACGAATTTTTGCTTTAAGAAAGGTGATGTAACAAAAAAAATTCTGATTTGCATTTTAATTAATACATTGATTGGTTTGGTTTGTCGCTCTACGTTCATTTTGTGCACATGAGGTCTGAAACAGACCAGGATCTACTGTTTAAAGCGGATTCCCAACTACTCACAAACATCCATACCACCGCCAGGATTCGAATCTGAAGCATGTGCTACCAAAATCCAGAGCGCTAGCTAATTGGCTATAAGGCTGCTTAATAAATTGAATGATTTGTGTTTTTGCTATGTTCGGCTATAAAATAAAGCATTTTTAGTTACTGTGTATGCAGGTTGGGCAATCAGATTTTAACTGGGTGTGGTTGCATTGAGAGTCACAGTTTGGAGGACTCACAGCTATATTTACAGAGACTCGAACACCCCACACATATAATTAGAGACATAAATATTTAACGCATTTAAATACAGATAATTATAGATTTCGTAGAAGGACGCCACTTCTAAGTTGAAAACTCGACATTTGGATACACGCAGGATGCACGAAATATACTTCCTCTGCGAACCAGAGCCTAGAGGCCAAATAATGCTCCACGATACGCTAAATATATATCATATCACGATGGCAGACTATAAACTAAACGTTTCTCAGCAGGAGCTCATGTTGCGCTATACTTCCTCTCAGGTAGGAGTCTCGATGTCTACAAGCCATTTCTCCTCAAAGCCCCAGATTAGACTCCACTCGAAAACTGTGACTCTACAGTCATCTTCTGAAGACAAGGGCTAAACATACCGGGACCTACAAATTAAAGTGGATTCCGAGCCACTACAAACGCCCATGGCACAACCGGGACAGAGCAGATTTTGAAAAGTTTTTGAAGCTCTGTCACAGTACGAAACACTTTCCCACGTATTAACCAGCTAGTCAATTTAGTAATTCTTAGTTACTAAAGCGACCAGCTCTCTGATTCGTGGAATGATATTTTTTTTTTCATAGAAAAACGAAAAATAAATAAATAAACGCACAAAGCATTCCATCCAATGCACGAAGAGAAGTGAAGAGCGATCAGGCAGACGACATCTCCAGAACACTCGAAGCGGAAATCTCGTCCCGATGGGGAAAAAATGTCCAATTAAAACGTCGTCTAGGGTCGAGTGAAAAGATTAAATTATCTAAAATTCACAACAGAAATCTTTGGCGTCGCTCGGGGTGATCAGAGAGATCCAATTAAGACCCCCGATTCATTATTTAAAGCAGAATGTGCCACCAGGTGAAAAAAAGGAAAACTCCCCCTCCTCATCGTCTAGAGGCAGGAAGAACAGGGGCTTTTTTTGCGACTGCTCACTCACCATTAAAGGCCGTCTTTGAGACGAGGCCCTTTCTGGATCTTTTTTGTCTCTTTTGATGTGCGTGCCCCTTGTTAAATGTGCTGTAAAAGTGGAGGGATGGATTAGAAATTAGGTAGAGGGGGTAACGAAAAAAATGGAGACTTGATTTTTAAATAAGTATAAAGTGGATGGTGTTTCGATATTTATTCATATCGATTGGGCTGCGTGCATATCACGTAAGGTAAAGTTTTGGTGGCTTTTGCACGAATAAGCTATGACAACCGTTGGTAATTTTTAACTTTATCGTGCAGTTTACTTGTAAGGAAGGTGAAGTTAACTAAGAAAAAAATCTTATTTGAATTTTATTTAATGCTTTGCGTTATTTACTAGATAAGGTATGGCCTGGTTGTAAAATAAAGCATTTTCAGTAAATGTGTAGTGTGCAGGTGGGGCAACCAGATTGTAACTGTGTGTGGTTGCGTTGAAATACTTGAGGCTCATGTTGGAGGATTCACAGTTTTATTTACACACGCACAAACACTACGCATACAATTTTACACGAGATATTTACAATTTTAAACACATTTAAAAAGAGTTAGATACGTATAGATACGTGGGAGAAGATCACTTCTGAGTCTACAACTGAAAACATGGATAGGCGCAGGGTGCGCGAAATATGCTTCCTCTCCGTCAACGTCTGTAGGTCAAATAACTCGACGGGATAATCTAAGTATATTTGTTCTCGGGATGAAAGACTGTAAACTAAACGTTTCTCAGCAAGACAGCAGGTTTGCGCTGTACTTCCATCTCGGGTGAGTGTCTCGATGCCTAGCAACCATTTCTCTTCAATGCCACAGGTTTGGTTTGTCACTCTACAGTCATCTTTTGGAGGCAAGGGCCAAACATACCGGGACCTACAGTTTAAAGTGGATTCCGAGTCACTACAATCATCAATGGCACCACCTGGTCTGACCGCAAGAGCGTTTGTCACTCGGCCATTCAGGCCCTTAAAACCTCAGAAAAACTAATGTAGTATAAACACCAGCCGCGTCTTTAATTCTGATTTTAATGTGAACTTCAAATAGCTAAATTTTGCTAAAATATCAATAATTAATCGAATTAAAACTGGATAAAAATTATTAATTATAATTCTAATTATACATATTTTAAATGCTTGTGAACAAATTATTGTCAAATAAAACTTTATTTGAAATCCAATCATCCAAAGGTTAATCTGATTTTTAAAGCACTGTCATATTATGAAACATTCTCTCACGTCTTAACAAGCTGGTCACTTTAGTAACTGCATCTCTGATTTGTGGAAAGATTTTCTTTTTTAAAAAAAAAAAGAAATAACGAAAAAAAAAAGATTAATTAACGCACAAAGCATTCTGTCCAATGTAGGAAGAGAAGTGAAGAGCGATCGGGCAGAAGACATCTCCAGAACACTCGAAGCGGAAATCTCGTCCTGATGGGGAAAAAATGTCCAATTAAAAGCGTCTTCTAGGGTCGAGTGAAACGATTAAATTATCTGAAATTCCCAGCACAAATCTCTGGCGTCGCTCGGGGGTGAACGGAGAGATCAATTAAGACCCCCGATTCATTATTTAAAGTAGAATGTGCCACCAGGTGAAAAAAGGGAGAACTCCTCCCTCTTCCTCGTCGTCTGGAGAGCAGAAAGAGCAGGGGCTTTTTGCAACTGCTCACTCACCATTAAGAGACCGTCTTTGAGACGAGGCCCTTTCTGGATCTTTTTTTGTCTCTCTTGATGTGCGTGCCCCTTGTTCAATGTGCTGTAAAAGTGGAGAAAAGGGATTAGAAAGTTAGGTAGAGGTAAAATAACAAAAGGAGACTTGAGTTTTAAATAAGATTAAAGTGGATGGTTGTTTTGATATTTATTGATATCTATTGGATGGCGTGCTTTTCAGTTAAGATAAAATTTTGGTGGGTTTTTGGACGAATAAAATGTGACAATCACTGGTAATTTTAGTTTCATCGTGCAGTCTACTTGTAAAATAGTTGTTGTAAATAAAAAATAATTTCTGATTTGCTTTTTTATTTAATAAATTAAATGCTTTGCGTTTTGATATTTAATGATATCGATTGGATGGCGTGCTTTTCAGTTAAGATAAAATTTTGGTGGGTTTTTGGACGAATAAAATGTGACAATCACTGGTAATTTTTAGTTTCATCGTGCAGTCTACTTGTAAAATAGTTGTTGTAAATAAAAAATAATTTCTGATTTGCTTTTTATTTAATAAATTAAATGCTTTGCGTTTTGTTATTTACTAGATGAGGTATTGTCATGCTATTGTCTAGCAATAAAATAAGGCATATTTAGTTATGGTGTAGTGTGCAGGTTGGGCTACCAGACTGTAACTGGGTGTGATTGGGTTGAGATACTTGAGGCACAGAAGGGATTTCTCACAGCTTTATTTACAGATGAGCAAACATCACACACATACAATTAGAGACATAGAATTTTTTTTTCTAATGCAGCAAATAGTTAAACAGTTATATTAATAATGGCAATTACTTAGATAGCTATATTTATACCATAAGCAAGAGCTGCACCGACGCTGTTTACTTAACACTACCCAGGGTTTATAGTGTAGCTTGAAGATAAGCTACGGATACGGAGCAGCAATACCCCTGCAACGCTCTACGATCTTGTTAGACCGAGACCTAAGGTTTAAAGTGAATTCCGAACCACTACAAACTTCATGACGGAACGGAACTTGTAGTACCAATCGCCAGAGTTCTAGCCACTCAACCATTACGTCTCTCGAAGGTAATCATTGTTGAGATATGAAAAGTTCGTAGGTTATAAGTTCAACATGACTGATTAGTAATGTAAATGCTCTTTAATAATTGAAGAAATGAAATCCGTAATGAATTGAAGAAAATTAGATATATGTTATACCAATGAAGAAAGCAGAATACATTTTTTGTTTTTATCCCACTTGGCAGACAGCAACATCTAGAACAAGTCAGTGTCATCTCATGGAAGAAGGGAAAGGGAGGCAGCTTCTGTTGTGTTGGAACAATAGGTTTGACTCCACGGCACCGCCGGGACCAAGCGCAAGACCGCTAGTCACTCGGCCATTCAGGCCCTTCTAGCCCTTCAAACCCCACAGAAAATAATGTAGCGTAGACACCAGCAGAGTCTTTAATTCTCATTTAAATGTGCACTTCAAATGGCTAACTTTTACTCAAATTTTTGGAATAAACTGACAAAAATCAGGATAAAACTTTTTATTATAATTCTAATAATGCATATTTAAAACGTTTGTGAATGAAATATTCTGAAATAAAACTTTATTTCAAATAAAACTATTCTGATATATTATGAAACAAACTTTGTTTTAGAAATAACGAAAAAATAAATAAATAAACGCACAAAGCATTTCATCCAATGCACTAAGACAAGTGAAGAGCGATCAGGCAGACGACATCTTCAGAACATTCGAAGCGGAAATCTCGTCCTGATGGGATAAAAATGTCAATTAAAACGTCTTCTAGGGTCGAGTAAAACGATTAAAATTATCTAAAATTCCCACAAGAAATCTTTTGGCGTCGCTCCGGGATGAACGGAGAGATCCAATTAAGACCCTGATTCCTTATTTAAAGCAGAATGTTCCACCAGGTGAAAAAAAAGGAGAACTCCCCCACCTTCTCACCGTCTGCGTTTGCGACTGTCCACTCACCATCAAGAGGCCGTCTTTGAGACGATTCCCTTTCTGGTTCTTTTTTTTTTTGCCTCTTTTGATGTGCGCGCCTCTTGTTCAATGTGCTGTAAAAGTGGAGAAATGGATTAGAAATTAGGTGAAGGGTGAAACGAAAAAAAAAAAAAAGGAGACTTGCGTTTTAAATAAGATTAAAGTGGATGGTGTTTTGGTATTTATTGATATCGATTGAATTACGGGTTTTTCAGTTAAGATAAAATTTTGATGGGTTTTTCTTTGCACGAATAAAAATATGACAGCCGTTGGTAATTTTAATTTTGTCAAGCAGCTTACTTGTAAGAAAGGTGGACTAAAAAACTAAAAAACTAAAGCTAAAAAATTCTGATTTGCATTTTATTTAATAGATTGAATGCTTTGTTTTTGTTATTTATTGGAAGAGGTATGGTCAAGCTATTGTTTGGCTATAAAATAAAGCATTTTTATTACTGTGTAGCATGCAGGTTGCACAACCAAATTGTAACTGGGTGCGTTTGGGTTGTATAAATGAGTCACAGGAGGAGGCATCAGTCCATTAGAATAAGTAAATTGATTGTAAGTAAATTATATGTTTATTTTCTTGTTATGTTTAATTTTCTTTCGTTTTTAATCTTTGTCTTTAGAAATGTTCTTATCAAAAAAAATCGTTACATTTTTTCAAGTTCATATGATTCTGCTATTTTTAAATTTGTTTCAAAAATTTATTTATAAATAATTATTTACAAATATTTTTTTTTCTTTTGCAAATTACCAAATGATATTATGCCCCTTTCACCATTTTTTTCCAAATAAAATTTACCATAGTTACCGTGTCTCCTCCTACACACTGGCAATAGAATAATGTGGCAATCAGGAGAAATGGTTAGTATGCCTCGACTCTCACATCAGTGAAAGTACGGTGCAATCTGCGCTCCTGCTAAGAAACGTTTAGTTTGAGCTCTCATCCCGGCAAAATATATATTTATCACATCTCAGCACATTAGTTAACCTACAGAAGCAGTATATTTGCCCCACAACTCAGCGCCTTAGTTGGACTCTAACCCGAAGACGAAGTATATTTCGTGCACCCTGCGGGCTTCCAAGTTTTGAGTTTTCGAAGTAGTCTTCTTCCACCAATCTATAAGTATATGTATTTAAATGTGTTATATATTGTATGTCTGTTGTGTTTGTGCGTGTATATGTCAAGCTGTGAGTAATTCAACCTGTGCATAAAAAATATCTCAACCAAATCACACTCAGTCACAATCGAGTTGCGCAACCTGCGCACTACGCCATAAGTAACAATGCTTTATTTTTTTAGTCTGACCATACCTCATCTAGTAAATAACAAAACACAAAGCATTCAACTTATTAAATAAAATACAAATCATAATATTTTCAGTTACATAAAATTAAAAATTACCATTGGTTGTCATATTTTATTCGTGCAAAAAAAACCCACCCAAATTTTACCTTTTGTGAAAAGCCCGCAATCCAATCGATATCAATAAATATCAAAACACTATCCACTTTAATCTTATTTAAAACTCAAGTCTCCTTTTTTTTTTTATTTCACCCTCTACCTAATTTGTGATCTGTTTCTCCCCTTTTTACAGCACATTGAACAAGAGGCATGCACATCAAGACAGACAAAAAAAGATCCAGAAAGGGCCTCGTCTCAAAGACAGCCTCTTAATGGTGAGTGAACAGTCGCAAAAAGCCCTTGCTCTTCCTGCCTCCAGACGAAGAGGGGGAAGTTCTCCATTTTTTCCCCTAGTGGCACATTCTAATTTGAATAATGAATCGGGGTCTCAATTGGATCTCTCCGTTCACCCCCGAGCGACGCCAATAGATTTCTGTTGGGAATTTTAGATAATTTAATCGTTTCACTCGACCGATCGTTTGAATAACGCTCTGGCACTAGGTCCCGGTAGTTGATTGTAGTGGTTCGGAATCCACATTAAAATGTAGGTCCTGGTCTGTTTAGCCCTTGTCTGCCCAAGATATGACTGTAGAGTGACAAACCAAACCTGTGATATTGTGGAGAAATGGTTACTAAGCTTCGAGATTCTCTATCGACAGGAAATACAGCACGACATGAACTCCAGCTGAGAATTTAGTTTATAGTGTCTCATCCCGAGCGGAAATATATTTAGTGTGTCCCGGCGTGTTATTCGGATTACAGACTCTCACCTCGAAAGGAAGTATATTTCGCGCAACCTGCGTGTATCCAAGTTTCGAGTTTTCGACTTACAAGTGGCTTCCTTCCACACATTTAGAACTATTTATCTTTAATGTGTCAAATATTGTATACCTCTGATTGTATGTGTGTGGTGTTTGTGCGTGTGTAAATAAATCTGTAAGTCCTGCAACCTGTACCACAACTATCTCAACCCAACCACACCCAGTTACAATCTGGATGTCCAACCTGCGCACTACACAGTAAATAAAATGCTTTATTTCATAGCCCATGCTCCATGTTCGAATCCTGGTGGTGGTATGGATGATTGTGAGGGGTTCGGAATCCACTTTAAACAGTAGGTGCCGGCCTACTTAACCTTCGTGTGCACAAGATGACTGTAGAGCAGCTAACCAAATTTTATAGCCAGACAACAACCTGATCATATCTCTACTAGTAAATAGTAAAACGCTTTCAATTTATTAAATGAAATACAAATCAGAATATTTTAGTTACATAACCTTTTTCTTACAAATAAACTGCATAATAAAATTAAAAATCACCAGCGGTTGTCATATTTTATTCGTGCAAAAAAACCCACCAAAATTTTGTTTTACGCGAAATCCATGATGTCCAATCGATATCAATAAATATCAAAATATCCATCTACTTTAATCTTATTTAAAACTCAAGTCTCCTTTTTTTTTAATTTCACCCTCTACCTAATTCCTAATCCATTTCTTCACTTTTACAGCACATTGAACAAGAGGCACGCACATCAAGAGAGACAAAAAAAAAAAAAAAAAAAAAAAGATCCAGAAAGGGCCTCGTCTCAAAGACGGCCTCTTAATGGTGAGGGAACAGTCGCAAAAAGCCCCCTGCTCTTCCTGCCTCCAGACGAAGAGGAGGGGGAGTTCTCCCTTTTTTTCACCTGGTGGCACATTCTGCTTTAGATAATTAATCTGGTGTCTTAATTGGATCTCGAAAGCGACTCTCCGTTCATCCCCGAGCGACGCCAAAATATTTCTGTTGGGAATTTTAAATAATTTAATTGTTCGACTCGACCCTAGAAGACGTTTTAATTGGACATTTTTTCCCCACCAGGACAAGATTTCCGCTTCGAGTGTTCTGGAGATGTCGTCTGCCTGATTGCTCTTCACCTCTCTTCGTGCATTGGATGGAATGCTTTGTGCGTTTATTTATTTATTTTTCGTTTTTCTAAAAAAAAAATTAATTATTTACTAAAAAAAAAAATAAATAAGAATAGAATGCAGTCAACAAAAAAAATAAAGAAATCGTTAAAGAAATCAGTGATGCAGTTACTACAGTGACCGGCTTGTTAAGACGTGGGAGAATGTTTTCAAATGGCAGAGCTTCAAAATTCCGATCAACTCCTTGGAGGAATTGATTTCAAATAAAGTTTTATTTCGGAATAATTTATTCACAAACATTTAAAACATGCATTATAAGTATTATAATTTATAACTTTTACACTTTTTTATTTAAATTTATTATGGAAATTTGTTAATAATTTTGCAATTAGAAGTGCTCATTAAAATGATAATTAAAACTCAGCTGGTGTCTATACTACGTTATTTTATGTGGGGTTTGCAGGGCCTAAATGGCCGAGGGACTAACTCTCTTGCACTAGGTTCCTGTGGTGCCATGGAAGATTTTAGTGGTTCGGAATCCACTTTAAAATGACGTCATTGTCTCTTTAGACCTTGTCTACTCAAGATGACTGTAGAGTGACAAACCAAACCTGTAACGTTGAGAAAAATGGTTACTAGGAATCGAGACTCTGACCTGAGAGGCAGTACAGCAACCCGCGCTCCTACCGAGAAACGTTTAGTTTATAGTCTCTCATCGTGAGAAGAAATATATTTAGCGTATCCCTTCGTGTTATTTGGCCTACAGACTCTGGCTCGTAGAGGAAATATATTTCGTGCAACCTACGTGTATCCAATTTTTGTGTTTTCGACTTACAAGTGGAGTCCTTCCATAAATCAATAATTATTTGTCTTTAAATGTGTTAAATATTATATGCCTCTAATTGCATGTGTATGTTGTTTGTGCCTGTGTAAATAAATCTGTGATCTCTCTAAGATGTGCCTCAAGTATGTTAATCACACCCAGTTACAATCTGGTTGTTTAATCTGCTCCCAACCCCAAATAAAAATGCTTTATTTTACAGCCAGACAATAGCTTGGTCATACATTATTTAGTAAATAACAAAAGACAAAGCATTCCCCTTTTAAATTAAATGGAAAACCAGAATTTTTAGTTAACTTCCCACTTTTGTTACTAGTAAACTACAAGATAAAATTAAAAATTACCAACGTTTGCCATATTTTATTCGCGCAAAAAAAAACCAACCAAAATTTTACCTTACGCGAAAAGCACGCAACCCAATCGATATCAATAAATATCAAAACACCATCCACTTTAATCTTATTTAAAACTCCAGTCTCTTTTTTTTATTTTCACCCTCTGCCTAATTTCTAATCCGTTTCTCCACTTTTACAGCACATTTAACAAGAGGCACGCACATCAAAAGAGACAAAAAGATCCAGCAAGGGCCTCGTCTCAAAGACGGTCTCTTGATGGTGAGTGAACAGTCGCAAAAGCGCCTGCTCTTTCTGTCTCCAGACGACGAGGAGGGGGTAGTTGTCCCTTTTTCACCTGGTGGCTTTAAATAATGAATCGGGGGGGGGAAGGTCTTAATTGGATCCCGAAGGCGACTCTCCGTTCAACCCCGAGCTACGTCAACTGATTTCTGTTGGGAATTTCAGATAATTTAATCGTTTCACTCGACCCTAGAAGACGTTTTAATTGGACATTTTTTCCCCATCAGGACGAGATTTCCGCTTCGAGTGTTCTGGAAATGTCTTCTGCCCGATCGCTCTACACTTCTCTTCCTACATTGGATAAAATGCTTTGTGCGTTTATTTATTTATTTTTCGTTATTTCTATTAAAAATTATTTCCGCCAATCAGAGATGCAGTTACAATATGACACAGCTTCAAAAATCCGATTAACTCCTTGAAGGATTTGATTTCAAAGAAAGTTTTTTTTTAGAATAATTCATTCAAAAACATTTAAAATATGCATTATTAAAATTATAATTAATAAGTTTTATCCTGTTTTATTTCAATTTATTATGAAAATTTGAGTAAAAGTTAGCCATTCGAAGTGCACATTAAAATGAGAATTAAAGACTCGGCTGGTGTCTACACTACATTAGTTTCTTTGGGGTTTAAAGGTATTGAAGGGCCGCGTGACTAGCTCTCTGGTGCACGGTCCCGGAGGTTTCATGGAATCCTTTTTAAGTGGTTTGGTTTGGAATCCACTTTAAGTCCTAGGTTCCGGTCTCATTGGCCAGTACAGCGTCCCAATCAGACTTCTCACCCACTTCCTTCCCAACCTGTAAAGGGTCAACTATGCTCTAGGCACAGTGATGTGGTTTGATGTAGTAATAATAGTAGTAGTGGTTCGGAATTCACGTTTAACTGTAGGTCCCGGTCTAATGAGTCTAAAGCGTGACAATAATGACCGTAGAGTGACAAACCATAAAATGCCAGTGCAAAAATCTTGTTGAGATGCGTTACGCTATTTCTCAGTTGTTTTTGACATCTCATTGTGTTACCATGGCAACATTAAAAGCGGACGTAATTGTTGAAAATTATGTCTGAATAATGTTGTTAACAAGTTCAGCCTCCACAGAACATAAAGTAGAAAAAAATATTACGAGCATTTTCCCACTGGTAACTTTTAAATCGATTCCCTTTGGTCATATTCTCAAGCAATATTGAACTAAATGAATCCCAGAATACACAACATGGAAAATACATTTCATTTTTTTTTTTTTTAATTTTCACATTTTTAATCTTGACGTGAGCAGAAACCACAGAGCGATTTTTGTGATCGCTTTTATGTTTATGGAATTCGGTTCACAAAACAACACCAGTACAAAAGAATGCAAATAAATATTTAATTCCTGAACCGCGTAATATAGTGCGAAGGAAGAGAACAACAACACAAAAATTGATGTTTTTGGTTTTCCAATAATAACTACTTGTTTTCGTCAGCCCGTTCATTTTATTAAATGCATCCAATTTTATTTGTTATTTTGATTCGTTCACTGTTTGGTGAGAAAAACAAATGAACCGTTCGTGTTATTACTGGTTTTAAGGTACAGATTTTGAATGGCTTACAGATAACACGGTTATGTTAAACAATATTATTGTCTAATCTCGAAACCACTCTATAAATAGATGAATATTTTAAAATATTGCTTATCTCAACAATTACACACAGTACCTGCCAATACTTTACAATCCTTACAATTATATACAATACTTATCATTGCTTTAGAATCCTCACAATTGCATACCAATGCTGGTATGCAATTGTGAGGATAAGTGTTATTATATATATATAGTTATATGTACAGGCTATAATGCATGCTATATGTATATCAATCCTTACAATTATATGCAATACTTATCCTTATATTATAATTCTTGAGATTACATATCCTTATATTACAATTACGGGAAATTCATGGCTCTGCAGTAGATTCCAAGTCGTTGCGGGCTATATGGAAATGAGCAGGCTGCTATGTTGGCCAGAATGAATCACCCATGATGCAACCTGATCCACCTTTGGCTTTGCAGCATATATTAACGCGATATACTCTATCAAATACAACCGTTTCAACCTGTATAGGGATAAGGCTTCTGAGAAAAAGTGGAATTTCCTACTGAATAAGTTACCAAAAATTTCCACTTCCTTGCTTAAAGTGGTCGCAGTGGTTTGTTGTAGTCACAGGCCATGATTACTCTCAGAGCCACCTGTACCGAATAGGACTGGCTGCTACAGATATCTGCCCACTTTCCGACTATTGCGGTGCCATGACTGGAGAGCACCTATTATATGCCCTACTGTTCTTAACTGCACCTCTTCTTGTGTTACTGGCAATGCCTTTTAGTGATTGTTTTTATCTTTCTTTACTGTATTGGGCTGCGCCCCTGCCCTCTGCGTCCCGGTTGCATTCTCCCACGTCTTAACAAGCCGGTCACTTTAGTAACTGCATCTCTGATTGATGGACCGAAATTCTTTTCAGAAATAACTAAAAATAATAAATAAACGCACGAAGCGTTTCTATCCAATGTAGGAAGAGAAGTGAAGAGCGATTAAAAAGACGACATCTCCAGAACACTCAAAGCGGAAATCTCGTCCTAATGCGGAAAAAATTTCCAATTAAAATGTCTTCTAGGGTCGAGTCAAACGATTAAATTATCTAAAATTCCCATCAGAAATCTTTTGGTGTCACTCGGGGTGAACGGAGGGTCGCCTTCGAGATCCAATTAAGACCCCCTTCATTATTTGACCACCAGGTGAAAAAAAAGGGAGAACTCCTCCCCCCTTCCTCGTCGTCTAGAGGCAGGAAGAGCAGGGTTTTGCGTCTGTTCACTCACATTAAAGAGGCCGTCTTTTAGTCGAGGCCCTTTCTGGATCTTTTTGTCTCTTTTGATGTGCGTGCCTCTTGTTCAATGTGCTGTAAAAGTGGAGAAAGGCATCAGAAGTTAGGTGGAGGGTGAGATATAAAAAAAAGGAGACTAGAGTTTTAAATAAGATTAAAGTGGATGGCGTTTTGATATTTATTGATATCAATTGGTATGCGTGCGTTTCACCGTAAGATGAAATTTTAGTCGGTTTTTGCATGAATAAAATGTGACAACTGTTGGTAATTTGAATTGTAAGAAAAGTACTTGTAAGAAACTCTGCTTGAAACTGTACTCTCTACTTGTAAGAAAAGTGATGTTACTAAAAAATTCTGATTTAGATTTTCTTTAATAAATTGAATGTTTTGTGGTTTGTGATTTACTAGATGAGATATGTCTAGGTTATTGTCTGGCTATAAAAATAAAGGCATTTTTAGTTATGGTTTAGGGTGCTGATTGGGAAACCAGATTTTAACTGTGTTAGAATGGGTTGAGATAATTGAGGCAGAGTTTGGGGGATTCACATATTTGTTTATATACTCACAAGTAACACACATATACAATTAGACAAAAAAGAATATTTAACACTTAAAGAAAGATATTTATGGAATGGAAGGACACCACTTCTGAATCTAAAACGAAACTTATACACTCGCAGGGTGCGTGAAATATACTTCTTCTCCGGACCAGAGTTTGTAGGCCAAATAATGCGCCTTGATATGCTAAATATAGGGATAAGCTAAAATAGACTATAAACTAAATATTTCTCAGCAGGAGTGCAGGTTGCGTTGTACTGTCTTTCGGGTGAGAGTCTCGAAGCCTACTAACCATTTCTCCTGAACGCCTCTCTTGCCAGTGTGTAGGAGGAGGTAGTGTTACAATGGTGAATTTCATTTGAATAAAAAATTGGTGAAATATGCATATTATCATTTGGCAGTTTGCAACGTAAAAAAGATTACGAATATCTTTTTATAAATAAATGTTTATAAACAAATTAAAAAAGAATTGAATCACGTAATATTTATTGTTTTATTTTCAAGAACTTATCTAAAATATTAAATAAAAAGTTTTAAAATGGAAAGAAAATGAAATATGACGAAAGAAGAAACTGATAATTTACTTATTCAAAACGAGGTAAATAATCAAAAGACCTGATATACAGGTTACCCATAACCAAGAATTATATTTAAGAACAAAAAGTATCACAATAATAGTAAAAAAAAAAAAATAACTACAGATTTGCAAACCGTTTTTTTTTTGAAAAATCTCATTTTCACTTTGAAATAGCATTGTCTTTGCTTACATCAGACGACCTTTTAAAACAATTATGCATTATCTAATTATATAATTATTACACCCTGAAAGTTATTCAAATTAATATTATGAATAGTCCGTGAAAGAAATTTAAAAACATAATAAACCAATAAGAAAATTTGGAAAATGGTTAAAGAAATGAAAACTGATCAGGAACACATACGATCAAAAACCCCGCTCCCTGAAACAATACCCATAATGTTATGGATACTATAGGAAACTATTGGATCCCGGTGAACCTCTATATAATATTCTTTTGTTTGGTTAAGAAATGAACATTCAAAAGTTTTTCGAGATTTTCGATTATCCGTCAGATAAAACGAGTAGTAACTAAATAAGAGAAATAGGACTCTAAATTTTATATTTTGTAACTATGTTTCAGTATAATCATGCATATTTTATTCATTAATTTTTTGCACATCACGTGCAAAAAAAAAAAAAAAAAAAGAGAGAGAGACTTTTCTGTTGGTTTCCTGGAATTTAGGATTTTCTGGAAAAGAAAATCGGATAACTCCCACTAGATGCAAGAAGAAGAATATTTATATTATTATAAAAATATTTATAAAAATAAATATATAATAATATAAGATAAATATATAAAAATATATATATTAATATATTATTATAAAAATTTTTTTTTATTCTATATTGAAAGTAAGATGTTTTCCATAATGAAAGCAAGAAGATGATGGAAAGCATTATGCATCTTACTATGCAATACCACATGTAATAAAGGGGGCTGAAAAGTTCATAGGCTGACACATAGATGGCTCTACTAGTGTTAAATCCAAATAATTTTTACCTAGCCCTTACCTTCAAAAGACACGTGTATAAATTCGACAGCTCTTGCAATTAGTATGTAAGCTATAGCATTTTTAGTGAAGCAGCTTTTGTTAGTTTAAAAAAATGGATAAAAAGGAATTTTGTGTGTTAATAAAGCATTGCTTTTAGGCGAAAAAAAACTATTGGACTTTGCAGGAAAATCAAAGAGCTTGGCTTGATAAACATGCACGCCCCAAAAGAGGCTGTTACCGACGAAAACATCAAAAAAAAATTGCACACAATAATGATAACCAAATCAACCTAAAGATAATCAGACGGAATATCGTGAATGAAATTTGGATATGCGAAAGCTCTGTTCAAAGTTTGAGCTCACAATCGACCCAAAACAACAACGGATTGATGATTCTAAAGCAGCTTCACTGTGTTAATAAAGCATTGCTTTTGGCGAAAAAAAAAAAATTGAAGCCAAAACTTGGCTTGATAAACAAACTTTGCAAATCAACCGGACGAAATCGTGGAAACACGGCCTCATTTTGAAGAAGAAGAAAGTGTTTCATTAAGACAATGTACCGTGTCACAAATCAATGAAAACGATGGCAAAATTGTATGAATTGGGGCTTCGAATTGCCACATCCACCGTATTCCCAGATCTGGCCCCCAGCGACTTTTTCCTGTTCTCAGAGATCAAGAGGATGCTCGCTGGACAGAAATTTCGCGCCGATGAAGAGGTAATCGTCGAAACTGAAGCCTATTTTGAGGCTAAAGACAAATCGTACTATAAAAATGGTATCGAAAAATTGTATGACCGCTATAATTGTTGTATCGCCCTCCAAGGCAACTATATTTAATAATAAAATCAAATTCTATCAAAAAAGAATTTTTCTATGCTAGCCTATGAACTTTTCAGCCCACCTGGTATATGTATATAACAAGTAGCATTGTAAGATCTTCTGATGCATATATACCGTTTTCAATTCCCATGGCGGTATAATAATTTTGTTAAAAAATTTCAATAATTGAATTAACTTTTGATAAATATTACAGAAATATTTTTAGTTTAAACCAAGATTCTTTTTGATTATATTCAAAATCTTAACACATTAGCCTTCTAAAATAGTTGATCATTTTATAGTAAATTATATAGCTTCAATGAATTAACATGATCAAAGTTAACCCATGATCGCACAAATCTTGTTAATTATTTTAAAGTAGACAATATAAAATCGATCAATTAACCAGATCAACATTGGTCTGTGCTCTTGTTAAACTTATTGACGACCTTATAATAGAATATATCCCTTCATCAAATTAATTGAATCAAAGTTAACTCATGATTACTCTAATCATACTAATTCAGTAAACAATATAAAATCGATCAATTTACCTGATCATGTTGGCAAGGTCCTGTTAATTTTGTTGAACCTTTATTATGGGATATATCACTTAAAAAGATTTAACCGGACCAAATTGATTCATGATCACGCTAATATTGTTAATCATTTTAAAATAAGCAATATAAAACCAATCAGTCCCGGTCTCATATGACTGTAAGAACGTCACGAAGCAAAAAGTCAGACTTCTACCTACGGGTGCACTATCACAACAGAAACTGCCTCTTTCCCTCCACCCATGAGTAGATTACTCAAGGGATATCTGTCACGCACTGCAGGAGATAGAGGATTAGTCACAACAACAAACCAATCGGTGAACCGGATCAACCTTGGCTCATGATCCCGTTAAACCTTTTGATCACTTTATAATAGTTAACATCCTTTTGGTGGTTAACCAGATCAACGTTGACTTCTGATCTAATCTTGTGAATCATTTTAAAGTAGATATTATAAAATCGGTCTGTTAATTGGATTTACGTTGGTCTAGGAACCTGTTAAATTGTTAAACTTTTTATAGTAGGTTACATCGATCTTACTTCAGCGGATTCACTGGATGAACTTTACATGATCCCACTAATCTTATTAACCTTTTAAAGTAGACAATATAAAATCACTTAATTAATATGATCGGTGTTAGCCCTTGATCCCATTAAACTTGATCATTGACCATTTTATAATAGGTTATATCATTTCATAGGAACAGCCGAACCAACTTTAACTCATGTAACTGCTATAACTATTTCCCTATGCTATTCCCCTTCCTATTTTATTTATTATTCCACTAATCGTGTTAACCATTTTATAGTAGACAATATAATGTGCACCAGTGGTATCAGGGCCACCGACCTGGCGGTACTTTGGCACTTAATTGTGACAGGCAGGGACAAACTGCAATCACCCGTTTGCTCAGTGGACAGCTCAGAACTATGACTTTCTCAGATGGTTTGAAAGTTTTCGACACTTGCACCAAGTGCTCCTCTGAGCAGGCTTCACCATCTCACACCTTGGAGTGCCTGGGGATCAGATGTCAGGATCTCCTTGACAGTCCGTTGATGGTCTTGGACTTTCTTCGGGTATTTGGATTCATGGACCTAGTCGATTAATCGTGGATCTAGTCGGTAAATCGATTAATAAACCGTATCAACATTGGCTTAATATCCCTTTAAATTTTGTGCCCATTTCATAATAGGTTACATCACTTCAGAGAATTAAACGGATTGACTTTTCCTCATTATCCACTAATCTTGTAAACCATTTTAAAGTAGACAATATAAAATCACTTAGTTAACATGAACGATGTTGATCATCGAACCCATTAAACTTAGTGACTATTTTATAAAAGGTTATATCAATTCATAGGAATAGCTAAACCAACTTTAACTCGCATGACTACTATAACTATTTCCCTATGCTATATCTCCTTTTTATTTTGTTTATTATACCGCTAATCATGTTAAGACTTTTATAGTAGACAATATAAAATCGATTGGTTAACAGAATCAACAGTGCCTTTTGTTCTTGCATTAAATTCTAAATTTAATGGGTAACCTGTATATTGCTCCTACCGATTACAATTTTTTTCTTTCCTTTCTAGCCTTTACTTTGTCACTGAAATTCGCTTTTATTTTTCATTCATTTATTTATTTTTTCATTCGGCTAGCAGGTGAAACAGAAAGACCGCAATCAATTTCCCACAAGATGGATGGCAAGAACTCCACCCTTTTCGAGTGTTCGAATATTCTCCTCCCAAATTCGAATGTTCTAAAAGAAAAGACCCTCTTCGTTGCCACAGGAAAGATGATAGATGGCCGACGGCGGTTTACAAACGTTGGAGTCGCTATTAAGGGCGAAACAGCACTCGAATAATTGCAAAATAATCAAAAGTATCTGCCGGGGTGCTAATTAATTAAAAGTGGGGTGTGGGAGATAATATCGTTTGGAAGGTGTTATCGGGAAATTCTCGACTTCGACAGCCCCCGGTCGATTCTGCTCTGAAGTTCCATCCACTCCTTACCCTTCCAGGGGTAATAAGAAGGTGGGGGTGGTTGAGGGGGTGGAGCGTCTTCTAATTGGTTGGCTGACTCCAAATCCATTCGGAAATAGAGTTTAAGAAAATAACGAATGTGGAGGGAAGTGATGAGGAAATGTCTGCGAGTGAATTACGATAACTTGTCTACGTCGGTGACTCCATTTAGTTTCCTGTGTGTTGGGGGACAAAGCGACTAGAAGTTAACTAAGTTAGCTTAAAAGTTAACTAACTTCCAGTTAAATTATTCAGCAAATCTTGGTCTTGTTAGTTAAAAGTTATTTCATTGATTGCGGATTTCAATTATTTTCATTCCATGTTTCGAAAGGGAAATTAATTGGGAAGTTAAAACACCCGATCGTGATGTGTATATTTTAAGGATAATGGACATATTCGTTAGATTTCTTTGGTAATAAAGATATCAATAAAATCCAAATTCTTTGGTAATAAAGATATCAATAAAATAAATAATAAAGTTTATTTATTTTTCATTTATCTCGAAACAGTGCAGTACGTTGTTTAACATATTTATACTGTTTTGAAACTTTAATTCGCGATACATATGTTTAATGTTGTAGCGTTTTTTTTTCCCCCTCATGGGTAGAGTTTTGGCATTTCATACCCAGGAGAGAGGAATATTTGTTATTTAAAAATATATAATAAACCATCAATCAAATTTCACAGCAGACGAGCTTTATCGTGGGTAGATATATTACATGCAATTAGTGTTTTTTACTAATGAGAAAACAACCTGTCACTCAAATCTGATAGCAGGTATACAGTGTCATGGATAATGAGACTTTAATAAAATTAGTGAATGTCTGGGCGACCTTCACAGGTCGAAACAATTACAGATGGAATATTAACCAATTGATATACCATGAGTTGTTCCATCGTGGTGGGTGACAGACCACGAACTGAGAAACGTCTATTCCAATAAGAAGTGATTGAAGCTGAAAATACTGATGCTCTTGACGGATTGTCTTAAAAGGAAATTTTTGATGAAGAAGAAAAAGAATTCTGCAACGAGGGGATAAAAGCGTTGTTTTTTCTCTTTTATTTGAAACAACAGAATAAGTCAGATTTTCAGTCTGTTTTCAAAGTGATCCCCTTGTGGTTTCGTGAATCACGCTGTGTGATAGGTGTCTACCGCAGACCAAGTGTCTAGCAGACACGAGAACTCGACATTAAAATGAACTGCATTTGTGTATCCAATTTATATCCTTAAGTTTAATTTTTGTAAATAGAGTTCTCTATGTATATATATACAATATTTGCAAATAAAAATTAAAGTGTTCCCATGAACCTGAAAAAGACCCTATTCTTGAAGCCGTTATAAACCTAGTGTTATAACGAGACCGACTCGTTTATGGCTGGCCCGACTCGTGGCTAAAATCACGTGAGGAGTATGTTTGCTGATCTATGAGCATGCCCGACTCATGTCTGAAAGGCAACGCACGACGTTGATGAGCATTAGGATTGAGGTTCAATCTGCTGTCGACTTTGTTGTAGACACTGGTTCGAAAACCGAGGAGATTCAATAGCATTTGTGATGTTTAGCGTCTTGCCTTGTCAGTCGGACAACCTGGTGGGAGTTTTTCTCCCATATGACGCTCAAATGTAGTTTGGTTTGTCGCTCTAAGGTTAATTTGTGCACACTTTAGGGTAATTAGACTGGAACCTATAATTTAACATGGATTCGGACCACTAACAACCATCCATGGCATTTCCAGGATTCAAATATGAAGCCTGTTTCCCCAAAGGCCAGAGCTGAGATGCCAGGGGGGGATTCAAACAAAAAGTCCTTCCAGAACACGCTGCCTTCTTTCTTTAGTGATACGGACCCAAGTCAGACTTCTATTTATGGGTGCTCCATTACAACAGTAGACTAATTATTGGTTGTCCATCCCGCACTACAGGACACTGTGGATTAGGTCACAACATGTTTATAACATTTCTTTGCCTCTAGTAGTTTTTATTAACTTAAAACTAAATATTTATTTTAAATACATATTACGTTAGTTAGTTTGAACTATTATTCTGTGACTGTTAAATGCTTAGAAATCATATTATTCAAATGTTTTTATTGTCGAATAACTTGGGGTGGTAACTGCGTCAAATTGGGGGATGATGGTCGATAGACTAGAGCTCTGGTGCTCGGTGTCACAGGTTTTGCTATGGCATAGATGTATCATTTTCGTTTCATGGATGTTTGTAGTGGTTCGGAATCTACTTTAAACCGTAGGTCCAGGTCCAACATGATTGTAGAGAGCTGCGAGGGTATTGTTACTCCGCGTCCGAAGCTTACCTTCAAACTACACGCACATCTTGGGTAGTGCTGAGTGAGTAACATTGGTGCAGCGCTTGATTTAAGCGGTTGTTTAAGTGTAGAAAAAAATAATATATAATTAAAAATATTGTTAAGATATTTCTATTATTATATATTTTATTATATTTATTATTTGATAAATATTTCTTATAATAAAAATATTTTTATAATAATATAAATATTTTTCTTCTTAAATTAATGTAAAGTAAGCAAAATCTATTTAAAATTAAAGTGTGTTCTAAAATATACACTTCTTACTTCTTTGTATTTCTTTTTTTGGGGGGGGGTGGATTTAATTTAAAACATTAATTATTACCTTAGTTTCAGTGCATATAAAATATATCGAAAGAGCCTAAAAAATATTATAAATATTTATCCAAATTCATTTAATGAATGGCTCTCAAAATTTCTATCTCCATAATTGTTTACTGATCATTACATTTATTTCTTACAGAATAGTATCTCTTTTTTCAATCTAAAACATTCTTCGGCCTCATAGCAGTCTAACGTAATATTAATAAAGGAATGAAATATTTAACATTTTGAAGGAAATCCCATTTTGCAAAATCAACATAATTTTCCTCGGCAGGAACACGCCCACGCATGTCTTGGAAAAAGAAAGTTCCAAAATGAGATGTAGCCATTGAGAATGCCGATGTATAAAAAGCTGTTTACTTAGTCTCACCGCGGAAACCATCTCGATTCAAAAGGGTTCTCGAAGCGGTGAAATTAATTAGAAATGAGAACCAAAAACGCGCCTACGATGCTTCTCTGCTCTTCGGTCTGCTCTGCTCGTTGACTCTGTCCACGAGAGAGTGTTTGCACATTTCGCATGAACCGTTGTTCACAATAAACTAACCAGGATTTGGTTTCGCCTCCACACATGGAGTAATATTCTTTCCGTTGCCTTGATGGAGCGAGTGCCCTGGAGACTTTTCAATAGAAGAGAAAGAATTGAATCTTTTGCAGTAGAGCCATGCATCTTTAGATGTTTGTAAGTAATTTAGAAAGAAAAAAACGTTTTGTGATCTTTTAGAGTGGAATATGTTTTCTCAAGTCTCTTACGAGATTTATTTACGTCCAAAAAATTGAACCATTTATCTTGAAAATCTTTGTATGACTGTAGACGTTTATTTCCATTCTGGCACGAAATGTCTGAATGCCAATTGTCTAGCGTTCAGGAAAGTATTCAGGTTCAAATCCTGGAAGTGGCATGAATGTGTGCTACTGGTTATGATTACATGTTTGGTTTGGTGTGTCACTCTACTATCTTCTTGACACGCACGAGGGCTAAAGAGACTGGGACCTACAGTTTAAAGTGGATTCCGTACCACTCACGAACTTCCATGCCACTTCCAAGATTCGAAGCTGATTCCTGTGATATCAAAAGCCACTTGGCCACCAGGCCACTATATATCAACGTAAAACTGGTCCCATTCTAAATAGCATAAAGTGTGCAAAAATGACCGTAGATCGACAAGCCTTTCTCTCCAACAGTATACAGCAGTAATAGCCAACAGGAAAGATCGTTTCCAAATTGCCCTCAACTCATATGTTAAACTACAAAATTAAAGTCACGTGAAGAGCATGTTCGTCGTAAACTAGCAAGCCCGATGCGAACCCGATTATTATATTATTAATTTATAGGTATGCCCGACTCGTGACTCATGCCCGCCGGTGAGCATTAGGGCTGACGTTGAATCCGCTGGTGGCATTGTTGTAGACACTATTTCAAAAATGAGGGAAATCGATAACGTTTGTATTGTTCAGCATCTTGTCACGTTAGTCGCACTCCGTAGTGGGAGTTTTTCGGGTTTTCTCCCATATGATACGCAATTGCGGAGTATTTCAAAAGAATCCTTCTGGGAGGCATTGCCCTCCTGCTTTCCTTACTACATCGTTGCGTTAGTCGCAGGACTTGGCTGTTTGCCAATTTTCCAAGCAATAGCTGATCAAACTCACGGATTTGAGTGAAAGAAGGAATGCAGAAAATATAGAGAAGAGGATGATTCATTATGTGGCTCTGGAGGACAGAATGAATTAGTTGATATAGAAAACGCAAATGCGACAAAACTGTGACAATAAGAGATAAAACTGACACAGATGAGAGTACGGAACTATTTTAATTCTAATTAAAAATTTAAAAAAATGAAAAATGATTACTTTTTGATTTCCAAACCAATTTTAGTGGTTTGGCTTTATATATTAGTTTCTACACACTTATTTTCTTTTTTGGGTGCATTTCTAAAAATCAAACCAGAAAAAAATACCCATGTGGTTTATATATTGGTTTGCTATTGGTTATCATAGAGTTTACGAATTGCTTTTCATTTGTTATTTGTTTAATCCATTCCTTATTGTTCAATTCCTTCCAAGAGTTATAATGCTGAGTCTTTCTGCATGCTTATTTTTTTGTATGTATTTCCGGAACAAAATTTGAAAAAGAAATAGAGATGGGTTTTATATATTATTTTTTGTTTGTTTATATGTATTAGTTTCATTTGTCTAATGTTTATTTAATTATTTATTACTCAATTCATTCCAAGAATTATAATGCTGAGCTTTTAAACATAATTGTTTTTTTTTTTATTTTGGGCATATTTCCAAATCCAAATTGGAAAAAACAAATAACGAGGGTGTTTATGTATTGGCTTTGGTTTGGTTTCATGTATGGTCGTTTATTAATTAATTCCTTTTTTGTTGTCCAATTTCCTTCCAAGAATTATAATGCTTATTAAACTTATTTCCTCTTTTTTGGTATATTTCCAAAACCAAATTGAAAAAAAAAAAACAAACAAATAGAGATGGGTTTTATATATATATATAGAGAATGTTTTTGTTTGGTTTTATATATTAGTTTCATTTGTTCATTATTTAATACATACGTATCGTCCAATTTCTTCCAAGAATTATAATGCTGAATCTTTCTACACACTTATTGGGCATATTTCCAAAACCAAACTGGAAAATCAAACAGTAATGTATTGGCTTTGTTTTGATTTTATGCATTATTTCCTTTCTTTATTGTTTAATTTCCTCCAAAAGTTATAATACCGAGTCTTTCTTCACACTTATTTTCCTTTTTGGGTGTATTTCGAAACCCAAACTGTAGAAACAAACAGCCAGTAGGGGCCGAAACTGCTTCCTCATTAGAGATGTTGATCCCCCAAACGGATCCCGGACTCATCCATAAAGATCGCTCCAGGGATTTTCTCGGAGGAGCGTTTTCCTCCCACTCCCATTCACCTGAATGGCCCTCGATCAAATTACCCCTTTCACCTGACTGCCTCCCCCTCCCTCCTCCATAATGGATTCACCAGGAAGCGGAAGTTGCTGATTAAGTGTGTCTGGACGGACAGCCACCTAGAAAAGGGTGACTTCTGAAGATGGCACGCTCTTGTAATTGGACATTTATTAGAAAATCACTAGGAAATTTTTAAAAAAAGACATGGATTTTTTTTTTTAATTCATGGATATTTTATGGTTTATAAACACGTATAAGAAGGCAATAGAAAAGACAGAAATTAAAATTATATGATGGATAAAAAATGAATTAATCATAATGAACATTTAAGAAAATCCTGTGGTCCAATGCACAGCTGAATTGCAGGTGGGCTCTAGTTCGTTTCCTTTGGTGATGGTGATGTCTGTTTCAATCATTGAATTCAAAGCCAAAGAGACACGAGGTTAATTGTGACAGTAAATATAAGCGTCTGTTATTGACTGGCATTTTCCTCTCCATATGACACTCAAATGAAGAGGAATTTTTCCTAAAATATCCTTTTAGGTAATGCGGAATGTGTATGGAATTTCTCCATGGGTGGATTATTTATGTTGTGATACATATATATATATATTATATTATATATATATAATTATATTGTAATACATCTTCATTTTATAAATGTTTGGTTACTTATTATTAGTTTATATATATATATATATATATATATAAACTCTTCACCTATGCTTATCTGGTATAGGATTATGCTGCAAAATATAGTGTTAAAATCTTGGAAGCACAGCAAAAATAAGATTATAAGACATAATGCTAATGCCAATTAGTATACGAGGAATGTAGAAATTCACAAACCAATCTCCTTACTATCTTCTAAAAATATTGGAAAAAACTCTCACTGAATTCCTTCAATAATCTGAGCAATCACCAGAATCTGGCCATCTAAGAAATTAAACCTTATAAACCAGATTCAAAGACTAAAAGACCTAGAAACATTCGCCTCTGTCCTTTTATTTACGTTCTCTTTTAATTGATTTTTGTCTTGTAATTCTGTTCTAATATTTACTCTTTTAATTTCTGAACATTTCCAATATTTTTAAACTTGAAAGTTTCCCACCTGCAGGTGATGTAGCTTCTGATGGTGCTAATAAACTCCAAAAAAAAGCGGCCTGATATCCAATTTGCTAGCTCTCTGGCCTTTGGTACCACAGACTTCACGTTCGAATCGCCTGGATATTTGTTGGTGGTTCGGAACCCACATTAAAGTGTGGGTCCCTGTGAAATTAACCTAAAGTGCTCACAAAATGACCGTAGAGCGACAAAACCAAACCAATAAGTGAATTATGTTGCATTAATGTTTGCACTTTTCAAATAAAAAAACAATATTTATTGCTGATGTGCCTAATCCTTAATGTCCTGCAGCACGGAACGGACATTCCATGAGTAGTCTATTCATGGATGGAGGGAAAGTGGGCAGCTTCTTTTGTGACGGTGCACCCGTAGGTAGAAGTGTGGTTTGGCTGAAGAAGCTAGGCCTTCTAAGAGCACTTTTAGGGAGAAGTGTCCTGAATTTACGTATCGTACGGGAGAAAATCCTGAACCCCCCAAGTAGTCCGACGATTGAGTCAAGATGCTGAAACATCACAAACGTCATCGAGTTTCAAAATTTTTTGAAACGTGACTTTCGTAAAAAAGTTGAAGTATGATTGCTGTCTTATAATATGCATCCTCTGATATATCAAAAATCCACGAGTTACAAAGAACTTTATATCCGAAAGCACTTTGCTGCTTGTTTTCTTGGTCCTACATATTTTGCGCATTGAAGCAAAATATGAAAGGATTTTCAAAAAAAAAAAAGGTTAACTACTGATGGGCCCAAGTTAAGTAATATTCATTATACTTTTAGCTACATAAGGACAAACATCAAAAAAAAAAAAAAAAAAAAAAAAGGTGTGACTTTCAACAACACAATAACAATTTTTGGCCACTACTCAGGAAGTTCAGTCAGTATAAAGAGGGCGTTACTGATGGTCTGCATTAGGTGTTATCAGATATACGAAAGCAATGGTTACAAATATTATAACATTATTTGTAATATTTGCTTATTACAATATTAATAATATTATAAAAGTAGTTTTAATATTGAATTTATTGCCACGATTAATTATTAATTTATTTTTTAACCTTTTATTATAAAAGAAGCATAGTTATCAGAGAACTTCGATTCTCAAAGAAATTGGCAGTAAGGACGATTAGGAAAATTATTATTGGTATTTTTATTATTGGTAATTATTGGTACTTTTAATAAATACCAATAATTGCTAATAATATATGGGTATTTTTAATAAATACCAAATACAAGTCACCACAAAGACAGCTTCAAACATCTCATCAAAACACATAATTAGCTATTTGTCACCTATAAATATTTAGTGTCATTCTAATATATTTCAAGATTAAATTCAATGCTTTCAATATTTTTCAATGTTTTACAACCAATATTTAGATAGGCATAAATGAAAATAAACATCCTTTCACTCAACATCTTTTCAATAACATGGAGATAATAAATTTCCACACTGGTGCAGTAATGACCAGAGGGAAATTGCTCTCGGAAGATTCATGGCCATAACCATTTTCCTACATTACTCAGAAGCTATGAAAAGGGCCAGAAGCCTACCAAAATCATTGAGCTATTACAAAGATGCCTTTCAATGGCTGAATGGTGCAGCGCATTTCACACAAAAACCCAATCTGCCTTTGATTCTAAGTAGGAAACCACGGTGTTTAATCAAAGCTCTGGAGACGAATCTGCGATGGAATGTCTTAATGCACCATGTTATGGTCCGATGGATAAAAGCTGGGGATGAGCACTTCCAATCTGCTAGCTGAGAGGGGGAAGAGTTGGCTCATTACCTATTTATGGCGAACCACTTTCCTTAAAAATATGAATATTAATAGCTTTTGAATAGCCTGGGTAGTTGTTTATCGTCTCTTCCATTAGGAACGGAAGTTACTTCCTGGCTATAGGTCCCGAGATCCATTTCCGTCCTTAATGTGCTAAAGGAATGTTTTCTCGGCAACACAAAGCAAGTTGGTTGGGATCTTATCACTCGACGCACCTAATAAATCGGAAGTAGAGGCGGTAAGGGATCCATTTTTCTGGATGAATATCGATTTGTTTGCCATATGGCGAGATATAGCCTTCAGCAAAATGAGTAATTTGCTAGGAGAAAGTGAGAATGTAAGTCATTCTTCCAGAATAAAAGCCAGCTTTTCATGCTCATCAGGTAATTCGCTGTAAAATGAGATATAGTACGGTATATGTATACCGAAAATTCGGTATAAGTATATTCAGTATACGTTCTTTATCGTTTCAGATACATGGATTTATACCAAACGAATGTTTCCCATGAGAAATAAAGGGAAATGAATAACCCTCCTTTACAACACAACAGTTTGGAGCAATCACCCGAAAAATACCTTCCTTGAAAGCAATGCCGTCCCTTCATTATTCAAACAAGAAAATATACATAAATCGAACAAGAGATCCACACAAATAGAACAAGAGACCCACACAAATAGAACAAGAGATTATACACAAATTGAACAAGAGATTATACATAAATCGAACAAGAGGTTAAAAATAAATCGAATAAAAGATCCACACAAATCGAACAAGAGATCCACACAATTGGTTAAAAAAAAAAAACTTCAGTCCGATTTGAGGTTCAGTTGAAACGTGAACATTAGGGCTGAGGTGTGACTAATCCTCAATGTCCTGCAGTGCGGGAAGGACATCACATGAGTGATCTACTCATGGATGGAGGAAAAGAGGCAGCTTCTATTGTGATGGAGCAGAAGACGTCTGTCTAGAAGTCTGACTTTTGCTCCGTGACGCTCTTACAGTCATATGAGACCGGGACGTATGGCTTAAAGTGGATTCCGAACCACTACAAACATCCATGGCACCGACGGGACTCGAACCCGAAACGTGTAGTACCGAGCGCCAGAGCACTAGCCACTCGACCGTTCAGGCTCCAAGGTAGGTTCAATCCGCTGGTAACTTCAATCCGCTCGTAGACAGTGTTTTACAAAAAATAGCGAGACTTGATGGCGTTTGTGATGTTCAGCCTCTTGCCTCGTTCATCGGACTACCTTGTGAGTTTTTTCTGGGATTTCTCCCATACAATACGAAAAATCAGGGTGTTCTCCTAAACGTTCTCCCGGAAGGCACTGGCATCCTTCAACGATTCGGAGAATTTTACCTACGGGTGCTCCATCACAACAGAAGCTGCCCCTTTCCCAGCATCAATTACTCATGTGATGCCGGACGGGCACTGCAGGACACTGAGTATTAGACACACAATAACTAATATAATTAAATTAATATCTTTTAATTGCTTACTACAGTTATGTTCAGATATTCATGTTTCAAATTTATCATTTTTTAAAATTTTGTCAGAACTAATAAACTAATAAACTAATAACTAATAAACATAAAATAATAACTAATAATTAATAAACATAACTAACATAAGCATTATCTATTACAAGACGATACAGTACAGATTTCATCTTATCTTCTAGTATAGAATGTAAACATGGTAATGATTCGATGTTTGTTATTTAGTCTCTTTTAAGCTGCATACTTTAACATGTAATTCAAGATAATTTCAAAATGTATCTTGTAATTTTGTATAAGATCTACTTATGGATGTTCCATCACAAGAGAAGCTGCTCCTTTCCCTCCATTCTTGAGTAAATTACTCATGGGATGTCCGTCCCGCACTGCAAGACACTGAGGATTAGTCACAATCAATCTTATATTGCTATAAAGAGTTAAAAGCCTTTATAGCAATATAAGATCATATTTATAGCATTCTATTGATAAATATACATCAAGATTGCATTATTTTTGCTAAAAATTGTTTCTGGGATGAAGAAACGAGTCTTAAACTAAATCGAACTAGTTTTATTTATTATTAAACTTACCTTCCTTCTCTTTAGTGGAATCCTCCTAACCCTCCAACCTTTCCCTATTGGGCAAAGTCGAAAGCCCCCAATTTGTTCCAGATACCCCCGTAATACGAATCACCACCGATATTCCAGACACGTGATCTGCTTGTTTATTCGATCGCCGT
>BPLR01013959.1:0-29271 GCA_021605095.1 Caerostris extrusa
GAGTCATTAGGTAATGAACATGCTCGGAATACGTCGTTAAAGTGATCGAAGAAATGTTTGCTCTCCCTCCCTCCCCCCAAAAACCTTGCTTCAGTTGTTACAGTAAGCGTTATCCGCAGGGAGATATACACAGTCCAGTCACATTAATGTGACCACCACCTACTTTCGACGTCAACGTGAAATAACCAATCACAAAAGGCAGGTGGCAGCACATTGCAGTGGAGTGTATATAAAGGATGTCCTAGGGCATCGAAAAGCATTTCAATCGTTGGCGTAATGCAGAAACGTAGCGATTTATCCGACGTCCAAAAGGGCGTGATTATTGGCTTTCGGGCCAAGGCTGGAATTATTTCGGAAACGGCTAATTTTGTGAAATGTTCACGTGCCGCCGTGGTAAAAGTATACCGTGCATGGCAAAATGGCACTATCCAAAATCAGCGGCGTGGCACATGTGGTGCACCACGGGCTATAGATGACAGACGCGAACGAAGGCTACGGAAATGCATTCGGGCGAATAGACGTGCAACTATTCAGCAACTGACCGCCCAGATGTACCAAGAGTGCATCCTCAACAACGGTTCAGCGAACGTTGCTGCGCATGGCCGTCCGCAGCATGCGCCTGGTTAATGCACCTATGCTGACTGCTGTTCATCGGCGATGAAGGCTGGAATTTGCACGCCAGTACCGAAACTAGACTTCCACAGAGTGGTTTTTCCGATGAATCATGTTTTATGCTCCATCGGACAGATGGACGTTGGCGTATACGACATGAAACGTCTGAAAGCAAACACACTGCAACAATTGCCGGAAGGATCCAAGCTGGAGGAAGGAGCATTGTGGTTTGGGGAATGTTTTTCCTGGCATTCACTGGATGCACTCATCATTGTGGAAGGCACGATGGATCACCCCTACATGCGAATAATTTTCCCCCAGAATGATGGCATCTACCAGCAGGACAATGCGAGGTGTCATACAGCTCGCAGTGTATGTGTGTGGTTCGAAGAGCACCAGGATGAGTTTACCGTACTCGCCTGACCAGCAAACTCACCGGATTTAAACCCAATCGAGAATCTGTGGGACCACCTCGATCGGGTTGTTCGCGCAATCTAGCGCAGCTGGCCACGGCACTGGAGTCGGCATGTCTTAACATCCCAGTGAACACCTTCAGAAACATAATCGACTTTCTTCCTGCGCGTCCCGCAGCGGTCCGCTCTGCCAAAGGTGGTTATTCTGGCTTTTGACAGATGGTCACATTAATATGACTGGACTATGTACAATAATGTTACCAAAATAACAAGCTATGCAAGGAAAATAAATATTGGTTTATTATTCTGAAATTTTTTAGAGTGAACAGCGTATTAAATATCAATGACTTTGCGAAAAAGTTATTGAATAATTTTACAAAATAGAGCGTAACGTTATAATTATATCATTACAACTTTGTTAACTTTCTTAAAATTGATAGACAAAGAAAATATTAAAATAAAAATTAAAAAAAAATAATTAATTAAAAAAATTTTACAAGTATTTTTATTAGAGAACATAATGGACTATATATTAAAATCGATTTGTGCTATTTCTCTCATGGCCCAGTGGTAACGTGCAAGATGGCAAAGATTCGAATCCTCTTGCGGCGTCCATTCATGACACTTTTTTAGAAACAACGTTTCGTATTAAGGGTGCATTTGAGATTTTTTTTCCCCATACGATATTCAAATATGTGGCCGTTGTACGATGGGCAAAATATCCCTGATTTTTTTTTTTTTTTGGGGGGACTTTTGATATCTGATCATTCCGAAAATTGTTTAGAAGGGGTTTGGAGATGAAGAATCGAAATTTAATAATTGTAAAGCAATTAGAATAACTATATCTGATATTTAATTAATCATTGTTTTTTTCGGAAAAGATCAAAGACAGTCTTATGGTTGTATGAAATTTATTTTCTTCAGATGGATAGTTTTATCAATATATTTAGTTAATAATGATAATAATATGATTATTTTGTCAAATAATGAAACAATATAATTTTAGAAATAATATTTGATATTATGAAAATGATATATATTGTACTAAAGTTATTCAAATTATCTTTCAAATGATTAGTTTTAGTACGTCAGTTTGGATGAAAGTATTTATTTTGCTAGTACACTATTTTTCTAAATGTACATTTCCATCGCATATTAATAAAAGAAAACTATATATACATAATAATTTTTTTTTGTTTTATTTCTTTATATTAATTCTGATACAAAGTCTTATTTCAACATTTTATTAAACGTTTTAACTGAAAGAAAAATTTAACAAAAGTTAACCAGGTAATAAAATTCATAATTAAATAGTAATTTAAAAATATTGTTTGGAAACAAAATATACCATCTACAATCAGAAGTCTACAACTCCAATACTAGTACTATTGGGATCAAATGCAATTTCTTTTAGAAAGTTGTTTCATACTTGTTATAAATGGATCGGTAGATATCAGTAGAATAGGAGACATTTCTCCTACACATCTATTAATTTTTCTATTCAATGGAATTCTTTACTTGTTGCATTGCAAATGAAGATGTTTTAATCAAAATGTCAAATTTTTCAACCACTATGGTGAAAGAAAAGATTATGTTTGATTGGTATTTTCCTACCCTGATAATATAAATAATGCGTTACTTTTATGATTGAACATGGATATATTTTTTTCGCCTAAATATTATTTTGTAGGATGGGAAGCGTTATTTACTCTTTGATCTATTCAATTTATACTGATATTGGGTGAGTTTAGAACACTTCATAAAAAAAAAAAAAAAACTTCGACTCCAGACATTATTTAGATTGGTTTATAGTAGATATCTACAATCTCTCTTTCTGTATACCCTGCTCAAGTTAGCGCTGTTGTTACAATTTCTTTCAGTAATTCGAAAGTTTCGAAGAGCTCTTAAACTCATTTATGTTTCAAAAGACAGTTTAACAGTTCAAATTTTTTTTTTTCTTGGAGTTTTTGTTTGTAAGATCTGAAATGTCTTCAAACGAGATCTTTTGTTGGCCTTACACTTCAGATAAAATTCGTTTGTAATAAATAAATGAAACGATGATATTTAACCAATTTTTATTTTTAACGATAATCTTTCTCTTATTGTAATAATCCCAATTGCATTCAAATTTCGCAGGACTAAAGTCCAAATTCTAGCAAACATCAGCAGTTCTTCCAGTGGACAATTTGTTCTTTTGCTATATAATCTCAAAAAATTATTTATCATCAAACTTTTGGTGCTCTGATTTATATATATCATAGAATTGTTTCTATAGTCTTAACAGTATTTTTTATTGAATTTTATGAGGCAAAACACATGGAGGAAAATAAGTTCATGAGTTTTTAGTACAAGCTCTTCAATTTCGTTGACTTTGTCATGAGTTATTTCATATTGTGATTTACACGTCATTCAAGTCTGGATTCCATTTCAATATTTTCATGAGCGCCAAACAGTTGATTCCATTATTTAAAAATAGTTGTATCTCTTAGCATCAAGCTCATCAGGCTTTTGAAAATCATTAAGCAGCATCCTTTACAATGATGCCTTTTGATTATTCCATCACGTACTGATCTTGCCAATCTCTTCGATTAATTTGGCATTTTTTTTTTTTATCGAATAAGTGAAGGTAAAAACAAGACTTACCTGTAATTTTACATAACATAATAAAGAACTATCACATCATTCCACCTTGGAGGAAAAAGCTAACAGTTGGGCTGACATATTCATAGGCTGACACATAGATGGCGCTATTAGTATTAAATCCATATGATTTTTAGTTTGCCCTAACCTTCAAAAGACACGTGTATAAATTTGACAGCTGTTGCACTATTAGTATGTGAGTTATAGCATTTTTAGTGAAGCAACTTTTGTTAGTTTGAGAACAATGGATAAAAAGGAATTTCGTGTGTTAATAAAGCATTGCTTTTTGGCGAAAAAAAAAATACTATTGAAGCCAAGGCTTGGCTTGATAAACATTATTCGGACTTTGCACCAGGAAAATCAACCGTAGAGAAGTGGTTTGCTAAATTTAAACGAGGCGAAATGAGCACCTAGGCCGATGCACGCAGTGGACGCCCCAAAGAGGCTCTTACCGACGAAAACATCAAAAAAAGTCCACAAAATAATTTCTGATAACCGTAAAGTGAAGTTGATTGAGATAGCTGAGACCCTAAAGATATCAAAGGAACGTGTTGGACATATCGTGAATGAATATTTGGATATGCGAAAGCTCTGTTCAAAGTGGGTGCCGCGCAGAGCTCACAATCGACCAAAAACAGCAACGAATTTATGATTCTAAGCAATGTTTGGAGCTGTTCAATCGTAATAAACCCGAATTTTTGCGTCGATATGTGACAATGGATGAAACATGGCTCCACCATTTCACACCAGAGTTCAATCGACAGTCAGCCGAGTGGACTGCACGTGATGTACACAAAAATACTATACCTTCACTAAAAATGCTATAACTTACATACTAATAGTGCAACAGCTGTCCAATTTATACACGAGTCTTTTGAAGGTTTGGGCTAACTAAAAATCATATGAATTTAATACTAGTAGCGCCATCTATGTGTCAGCCTATGAACTTTTCAGTCCCCCTGTTATATGTGTTTAGTCAAATCTTGACTTATGAATGATATGAAACCGTTCGAAGCCGTTGTATAATGTATTATTCTATTATAATGTGTTCCAAGGAAGGCATAGCAAAGTAAATAGCGAGTTTAAAGAAAAGTAACAATTTAAATTATTGCTAAAAATTGAATAAATATTTCTCAACTTATGATAGTTTATTTCATATAAATATTTTAATACTACATCTAAATTACCAAAATATAGCATAATACCGAAATTCTACTTAATTAATTTGACTATGGACTTGATGGTCGAGTGACTAGCGTTCTGACACTCGGTGCCACAAGTGTCGGGTTCGAGTCCCGGCGATGCTATTGATGTTGATAGTTTGAATCCACTTTAAACCGTAGGTCCCAGTCTAATATGACTGTAACGCTGGGCTGAAAATCCTACCCCGTAAAAAGACGTCTTTGGCCCACCATGGCGCTGTTGCGCCAGTGAAGAAGAATTTTGATTATACACAGCAAATAAAGTACCATTCAAATAATTGCAACCACTTTAAGTAAATGAAACAACAACATTCTCTCTTTTAATAAAAATTTAGTATGGGCAATAAAAATTAAGCACACTACTGGCCATTAAAATTGCTACACCAGGAAGAAATACAGATAACAAAATGATATTTATTGGACAAATATACTATACGGGAAATAACAAGTGATTAAATATTCAAGAAATTTGGGTGCATAGATCCTGAGAAATCAGTACCCAGAACAACCACCACAGGCTGTAATAACAGCACTTATACCTCCTGGGCATTGAGTCAAACAGAGATTAGATGGCATGTACAGGCACAGATGCCCATGCAGCTTCAACACGATGCCACAGCTCATCAATCGTAGTGACTGGCGTATGTTGCCGAATGGCTGGCTCAAACGTTTTCTATTGGCGAGAATCTGGTGAACGTGTAGGCCAGGGCAACAGGTGAACATTTTCCGTATCAAGGAAGGTCCGTACAATACCGTGCTGTCGTGCATTATCCTGCTGAAACGTAGGGTCTCGCAGTTCTCGGATAAAGGGTAGAGCTACGGGTCGTAACACACCAGAAATGTTAACGTGCACTGTTCAAAGTGCAGTCAATGCGAACAAGAGGTGACCGAGACGTGTATCCAATAGCACCCCATACCATCACGCCAGTATGACGATGACGAATGCACGCTGCCAATGTGCTTTCACCACGATGCCGCCAAACACGGATGCGACCATCTTGATGCTGTAAACAGAACCTGGATTGATCTGAAAAATGACATCTCGCCATTCATGCGCCCAGGTTCGTCGTTGATCACATCATTGAAGACGCTCCTGTCTGTGATGCAGCGTGAAAGGTAGCCGCAGCCATGTTCTCCGAGCTGAGAGTCCATGCTGCTGCAAACGTCGTCGAACTGTTCGGGCAGACACTTGTTGTCTTGCAAACGACCCCAATTCTAGACTCAGAGCTCGTGACGATTCATTAAGGTCATACGGGTAACATGTCTGTCTTCTCGGCTGCTAGTGATAGGGGGCCGTTGAGATCCAGCACAGCGTTCCATATTACCGTCCTGAACCCATCGATTCCATAGTCAACTAACAGTCATTGGATCTCGACCGATACGAGCAGCAATACTGCGATAGGTAAAAACCGCATTCCCTGTACGCTACAATTCTACCTTTATCAAAGTCAAAAATGTCCTGGTATGCATTTCTGCTTCTTACACGAGGCATCACAATAACTTTTCACCAGGTAACAACGTTCAAATGTAATTTGTGTATGAAAATCCGGCTGAACAATTTCATCATTTAAACACATTATAAGTGTAACTACCGGCGCCTGCTTTGTCTGAATGCGCTAAAAAGCTAATCATTTGCATATCACAGCACTTTCTTCTTATTGTTTAAACTTCCGTGTATAGCATGTCGCCTTCTTAGTGTAGCAATTTTAATGGTCAGTAGTGTATTTCAGGATGGAGTTATAAATACCAGAATTTGTTCCGAAAAAACGGGATCCGGACAATAATCCCTAGTTCCAGTATCTGATGAATACTTTTTATTTCCTAAAATTTTGTCCGTTTCATAGTTTAAAATTTTTCGTACCTAAAACTCGAACAGCCTCCCCATCTAAAAATATTTAAGCATACCGTACCGTCATTTATAATCTCTAGCTGTAATCTATCTGTAAAGTATTTAATTAAAATTCTAATTTTTCAATTTTAATTTGATATTGCTTTTTTACTAATGCTTTCAATGTTAGACCTCACTACCATGACCCAATAGTGTTCGAGAAAAACAAGACAGACATTAAAAGTTAAAAAAAAAGGTTTAACAAAAATAAATTTAGTTCTACTCATGCAAGATCCGCCATATCAGCTACTAAATTTCTAAAAATGTTCCGGAGATTCTTAAGCCAAATCATTTATAAGGAAGAATCTAACCATATTTAACGTATTAATTCTTCAATTTCTTCATCAATCAAAGATGTTTCTTGCTGAACTTCATGAAGCAGGTTTTGTTTTTTTGCTTCTCCAATTCCTTTAATTTCTCAGCTCTACTTTTTCTACCGGATTCAAATTTCTCTTTGTTCTACAGCTTCAGATCTCCCCCATTGATTCAACATACTTGAGTAAAAAACATAGCTCAGCATTGTTTTTGTTATTTGGTATTTAAAATGCCTCTATCTGGTTGTACTTCATCTAAAATTTGTCTCAGCCCAACAAGGTTTCTTCAGACTGATTCTCACATACATTCTGAATTTATAAAAAAAAAAAAAAAAAACCTTTCAACAAAGGCATTTCCATGAGAAAATGTTAAAATCAATTGAACGAACTGTTGCAAATCAGGGACTTCCACGTTATTAATATTGTTTGACCAGTAGTCATCTAATTTACTATCACTTGGTTTATATGCAAGCATACTGGCTTGTACTGAAGCAGTATCACAAACTTATTTATAATTTTTTATATATCCTATCCGCTTTCAAGCAAAATGTCCAATTGTTTGATATTAAAATTTGTATACACAGGTATAATCATTTAAAAGATACTTTGATGTTACATGCAATTGCTGGACCCAGGAATGATATCCCTTTGGTTAACAGGAAATTTAATGGAGAGCATTCTAATATTTTAAACAGATTTTTTTAAATACACTCGCACAATACTTGCAAAAAAAAAAAAAAATTTACTTTTATATTCTAAATTAAAATATTCTTTTTAATTTATCTTTGACTGAAAAGCTTAAATTTACACTTTTATATGGCAATAAATTTTCTTTCTCAGTTGAATCAATTTTTTATAAGTTGGAACCATTAACTTCCAAAACCCTGAGCTTGCATACTTTTTTTTTTCTCTGCAATAGGGACATCAAAGATGAGTACAGAAAGGGGGCCACAGGAGTGCCACTTTGAAAATCAGTTAGAAATGGTTCAACAAGTGAAGCTAGAGATAAAAAAAAGTCTATTTTTGAGTTTATCTTTGATGCACTTTAAAATTAGATGGAAATTCTTAGACTTATAGCACTTTTTATCAAGAGATGACTCGACAAAGTCAGCACTATGAAGTAGAATTTCCAAAGTTCTTTTAGCTATTGTCCAGTTTTGGAGCCATCAAACAGCGCAAAAGTATTTGGGGAATATTTTACAACCTGTGGAAGTCGGCTCTTCGTGCTAGAACAACCTTGAATAAATAATATAATCTTCTAAAAATTCTATTATTTCCCACCCCATTTCCTTGATTATAGTCTTAAAGGCGCAATGAATTATATGCAGTCCACAGGTTCCATGTCTAAATACTTACAATTATACGGTGACAAGTCTGCTTTTAATTCTTTTAAAAAATTTAAATTAACACTGGGCTCATCCTTAGATATATATAGTTTCTATACTATTTTTTTTTTTTCAGGTCAATAGATAGGAATGCCAAAGTATCCCTGAAAATTTCCAGCAAATCTTTAGCACAAGAATGCTAAAAAAAAATACAAATCTCAAGTATTTTCTAAAGAATAGATTTTTGTCATTACAGAACTTAATCCTTATAGCCACCTGTTGCTGTTGTGAAATTTCATTCAGCGACTCTTCAAATCCTATTACTAAATATTTGCAATTTTTATATTTTTCACGAAGCTCTTTAAAAAATATGGCCGCGTCCATCAATATTGAAATAAGCAATTTTTTGTTCGTTGTAGACTTATAATTTTAGCAATACCGCTGTCTGGAAACATAATTTTTAAAAAAGGTAAATCGCTTGAACAAGATCTAAATGATGAGGGTTTTGTTACATAGTGCAAAGTCCATCGAATTTCTGCCTCAATGGCCTTATCAGATTTTAAAACATTTTGCAACTTTTGAACATTTTGCATCACTTTTTGAAGTAGATGGAATATTATTAAATAAAGTACTTTTGCTCTAGTGCTTAAAACTCAATTTTATACTGACATTCATTTATGCTTATGATTGCTTTTTTTTTTTTTAATTTCATATAACTGGCGAGGGCTTGCTTACCCATATTACTTAAGGAGAACACAGTATTGCAATAAACACATATTGAAGAAAATTTATCATTTATATTTAGTCTACTTCTTGTAGCCAATGACAGTATTTAGAAATTTCATTCTATTCTTCTTGAAATGTTTTTTTGGACTGCTAATCAATGTTTTAAGCCTAAAAAATTGTCACGTAACATTAACTTTTTTTAGCTAATACAACCTATCCTATATTTAAAATTTGCAATAGATATTACTAAGTTTTGCAACCATACTTAATAGCTATAAAAATAGTCGCAAAAATATTGTTAATTTTTATTTATCTATACATGAAATTAAATTAATATATAATTTCTCTGCACTACACAATTTTAGCTTTGTGAATTAACACACATTTTTCCTATAGATTTTAAAATTTGACCTTATTTATTTATTTTTTTTTACGAAAATAATGCAATTTTTAGCAAATTACACATGCTTGTTTACAGTCACGTTAAGAGAACAGAACACTTTTTTTTTTTTTTTAAATCAAAACACTTAAGGGGTTAAATAATCTTATTAGATCTAATTCAGGGGTCTCCAAACTTTTCCAGCCTTAGGGCCATATTGTTTACTCCAGTAAGTAATAAGGGCCAAAAGCGTTTTAATTTTTCTGCCATTATCTATAATTTCTAGACTAGGCGCTGAGTATGCGATCTGAGCGAGCATACGCTTGCTAAATTCGCTGGTTCAATTACTATTGTGTGTATCGATACGACCGTGACATCTCCAGGAAGAGACCCAGAGTCATCTATGATCAGCAATGGGAATCTTTCCCGGCACTGAAAAGGCGTTGTGGATTTATTCTGCAACAGCCGATTCTACCGCTATGGCTGTTGTCTAGTCACTCCGATCACTTCACGCGAATCTGAGCTGCAACGTTTGGCATTTAAATTTTAATTTACTGCTACGATGTGCAACCTAACTTAGAATATGGCTACCTGACTCTAAATTGTAATTTTTTAAATTTTGTTTACAAATTTATAAAAGGAGCATCTGCTTCTATTCTTTAATTTAACATCTTTATTTTTAATTTTAACCTTTAATGTTTAATGTCTTTGATTAATTTAATTCTGTTAATAGCTTTCCTAAATGTTTCTAGCATTGTTTACACTTTGTCTAGCTAAGTTCGCCGATCAACTGTTACTTTTAAATTTTAGTCTCTGTTCTTGTAATAGTTTAAATTTTAATTTTAACTGCTCTCTTTCACCCATCGCCTTTATTTACTTATGTATTTACTTATTTGTGAAAATAAAAATGTATTTTTCCCAGCTTAGGCTGGGTTTTTCAAGTCTGTAACATCAATAGACTGATGGCGCCATCTGTTGGCGAGACAGCATAACAACTGCTGCTTATTGATTTTTATTGTATTTTTATATTTTTGTATCCCTATGTTTATTCTCTTAATCCTAAATTTTTTAATTCAACTTTTATTTTAATTCTTTTTTTTTTTTTTTTTTTTTTTGGCATCGACAACGGACCCTTAATTGTACCTATAGCTTTAGCTTTTCCGATCTCTTGCTTTAATTGTTCTCAAGCAAAAGATGTTTTTCCTAAATTTTAATTGTTCTATTTTTATTTATTAATATTCTTTAATTGATGCAACTACCTTTTTTGCCAATTTATTAACTAATTTAAGATGTGGAGGTATCGTGGTTCTTAAAACCACACAGGAACTCCGTAACAGGTACGCCCGTTGCCCGACCGTGACATCTGGCGGCATCTTGTGGTTAAAAGCGGAAATAGGTAGGTATAACCACCGAGGGTAACCGCGGGATGTTCACTAGCTTATAATGTTAGTGGAATTTATTTCAATTATTTGTTAGTTGTTATGCTTAAGTTAATTTTTCTGCGTATTATGCTTGTCCTTAAGCTTTACCTAGCAAGTCAATAAAACCGAGTTATTATCATTCTGTGTTTTTTTTATCCAATTTATTACAGCAACAATAAGCTATTAGCTGTCGAGGGCCGTATTGAGGACACTGGCGGGCCGGATCTGGCCCGCGGACCGTAGTTTGGAGACCCCTGATCTAATTGAATACATAAAAAAAACACGAAAAATATACTCATGCATGCGATATGTGTTTCCTTTTAAATAAATGAACATATCATCAATATTCGTGCGATTTCGCCAGGAAAACGCGATTTCTGAGTGAGAATCTCATTCCAATTAGAATTTCCAGAACATTGAACAAGTTTCTTTTTTTTCCTGCATTGCAAACCAAACAAAAGAAGATTGGTTTGTCACTTTGCGGTCAGTTTTTACACACTTCAGGCTGATTAGACAGGGACCTACAGTTTAACGTAGATTCCGAATCACTAACACACATCCATTCCACCGCCAGGATTCGAATTTGAAGCCTGTGGTACCAAAGGCCAGAGCCCTAGCCAATTGGCCATCAGGCAATAAACAAAAGAAGAGGGGTAAATATGAATAAATTTGGTAAATCAGATGAAGGATTAACTTCGAATAGCAAAAGGGGAGAGAATACCAGGCAGCAAAAAAATTGCAGTTTTAAGGGAATTTTTGTCTTTTAATAAACAAACTTTTTTAAGAAAGCAAAAAGACCGAAAAATTCCATTGCTATTTTCAACAGATAAAACCACGGTTAAGTTTTGTGAGTTTTAAAAATCTATGTTAAGACAAAAGTTTAGTTATTTTCCAATATATCTAGAATCGAAAGTTATGCAGTATTATCGAATTTTTTGTATGATCACATATTTTCTCTTTAAGTTTGTAAAACAGCGATAATTAGGATTCACTAATGTTTTTTTCCTTCAAATCTTAAAAAAAAAAAACAGTGTTCATATTTTCAAAGATATCGTCCAGCAAAGTGGATTTTTCATAGATCACAAAAAAGATTTCTTAGTGTCATCTGGTTGTCCGGATTTTCGGGGTCGTACTGTACAATTCTCAACTGATTAACAAAAGGCTGCAAAATTTTAGCCATCCCTCACATTAATAAGGAAATTAATTTTTTCTTGAATGGTTATGAAGTGTGGTATGAATCTTTCTTGAATGGTTCTTGGTTATGAAAGGTGGTCGGATGCTTGGGAAACCCTGCCTTAGATGGTACCACGAAGGCAGTCATCCTATGAAAGGGACAAATCAACAGAAAATTAATGTAAGAGAAAAACTTTCTTAGTGAAAAAAATTAAAGGAAGTCGGCTCTTCCATGGACACTTTGCAAATGATAAAAGAAAATTCAAGCAAGTGAAATTTGCCGCTTTGAAACGTAGCTATATATATTTATAATACACTGACAATTAAAAATTCATAGAAATCCTATGTAAAAATCCATATAAAAAAGGAAATAGCCTACAACTTACTTGTTTTATAGACAAGTAAAACAGATCCTTATTCTAAAATTTATTAGCTAAAATCCATCTAGAAGGTTAATATTACCACAATGGCTTGGGCTAATCCTATTTCACATATAATGCAGAATATATTTAAAAAAATCTGACAGTAGCTAGGTACATCGGAGCTTAGTATTTAAAAAAAAATATAACCCAAGAACCAACCAAAAGACATAGCTGCCTTCCGCGGGTCTAGCTTCTACATGCAATACCTTCATTGAACATGCAATACCTTCATTACCTTCATTGAAATGCACAATTTGTTTAACACAAATGTACTTTAATTAATATATTCATGACATTTTCTTTCAAATCCCTTTTTGCTTCTAATATTTCTTCCTTCATACTAGATTCTATTTTGATAAACCCTATAACTTCCCTGATAATACAAAAAAATTTCTTAGCATGCATTTTTTTTTTCAGGTATTTGGAAATAAACACAGACTATCATTTTGTAAGACAAAATAGTTAAAATAATATTTTTTATAATGAATTTACACTAATGTATTTCTTATCCTATTTATTTCAAAATTTTGTATGCATCTAATTATCTCACCTATTATTTCACCTACGTTATTATTTTCTTTACAATCATACACAATTCTTATACTTACACGGAGATACATTTTTTAAAATTTCCCACAAATAGTAATAAATATTATCATACTAAGCTAAAGAATTTGTATAACATAAAAAAATACTTAACACACACGCACACACACAAATTTCAACAAGAAAAACTTCCTTATAAAATCTAAATGTACACTCATGTCCATAAATTAAGGATAATTCAGAATCACACAGAAATTGAACTCTAAAATAAAACTTCACCTGTAGAATTATCACACACATCTTGAAGAAGAATATGCAAATTACAAGAAACCACCAGATGGCGCGGATAGTACGTCACAATGACCAGAGTGTAAGAGAGGGGTATATAAGGAATGGTGGCAAAGAAGTAAAATTGTTCACAAGCGCTTTAAAAGCCTTTCAGTGCAATAACCGCATAGTTATGGCACAAAGGAAGCATTTGGATCATTTTTTACGTGGTAGAATTATCGGACGACTGGAATGTGGACGTACCCAGCTGGAAGTATCCGAGGAACTTGGAATCGCCCAGAGTGTCATCTCCAGGCTTTGGCAACGATTCCAAGATGATGGTAATGTGAGTAGATGTTACAGCACAGGTCGCCCCAGAGTTACAACGCCGAATGAGGACCGGTATTTAGCAGTTACTGCCAAAAGAAAAAGACGGAGCACAGAATCAGACCTGTCTCGTCAGCTCTCTACAGCTACCGGTACGACGGTTTCAAGGCAGACCGTGTACAGACGCTTAGGCACATTGGTCTATATGCTCGTAGGCCTGTCAGATGTGTTCCACTTACCGCAACTCATTGTCGCCTGCGATTAACCTGGAGTAGAGAGCATGCATTGTGGAACACCGCAACAGTGGTCTTGTGTGATGTTTTCCGACGAGTCCAGGTTTAGTTTGCAGTCTGATTCTCGCCGAAATTTCATATGGAGAGCGCCAGGTACCCGTTACCACCAAGAGAACACCATTGAACGACATCGTTAGGGTGGTGCAGGATGGCTCGTTTGGGGTGGAATTATTCTTCGTTCCAGAACTGACCTGCATGTTCAGAGTGTAACGATGACAGGCCACATCTATCGGGATGTCATTCTGGAACTACATGTACGTTTGTTTCGGGGCGCCATGGGTGCTGAATTTCTGTTTATGGATGACAACGCCCGTCCTCATCGTGCAAACATTGTAGACGAATGCCTTCAATTGGAGGATATTACCCGTATGGATTGGCCAGCATACTCACCGGGCTTGAATCCAATAGAGCATGTGTGGGATATGCTTGGCCGACGAATTGCAGCCCGTCAACCCCTTCCCACCTACTACCAGAACTTCGGAGGCATTGCTTGATGAGTGGTGTAATATTCCCCAAGATCAGATTGATAATTTGATACTCAGCATGCCTAGGCGTTGTAAGGCCTGTATTGCATCGTCCGGGAGACATACTCCATATTAACCATCATACTAACCATGTTATACTGTTTTTGGTAAATAGGTTCTTTTTGAAATTTGCTCCAGGGAGTAAAATTCACAATTTTTATTAATTATGTCAAACATATAGCATCTTTTTTGGACTTTACCTTTTGTTTAATAAATACACTTTACAAATAAGTCAAATTTGTTTTGCTTCTGTCTCTTTCTTTGCCTGAACTTTATTATCCTTAATTTATGGACATGAGTGTATAAACATGCTAAATTTTTGTATTCAATTATTTTTTTGAGTGATTTTCTTACATTCTTCTTACTTGGAAAGCGCCCAGATGGCCAACGGCTAGCGCTCTGGCCTTTGGTACCCAGGCTTCAGGTTCAGTGGCATGAATGTTTGTTAGTGGTTCGGAATCCACATTAAACTGTAGGTCCCGGTCAAATTAGCCTAAAATGTGCGAAAAATGACCGTTGAGCGACAAAACACAATAATTTTATTTAAAAAACACATTCACGCATTCACATTCTACACATTAATTCTACTACAGATTGATCACATTCTACTTATACACATAAACACACACACACACCAATCAATTATATTTATAAAATTAATGTATATGTTCTTTTATCCAATTATCTCTAAAATAATATTTTCACTGATAATTAAATTATAATTTTAACATGTATTGAATTTGCTTAACCAAAACTTCTATCATTAAAGATAAAACTATACATACATTCTTTTCGAATGCTCAACTAAAATTCCAGTATACAACCTTTATTACAAAATGCAGATAGCATGTATAGCGACTGCAGGCCAATTTCAGATAAGATAGTATTTTTTTCTATATGACTTGGATTGGAATGCTTATCAATTTAGATATGCATATTTTTTAATTTTCTAATTAACTATTTCAACAAACTTTTTATCCGTTTGTAGTGTAATTTAGATGAAGAAAAAATAAATTATGAAATTATTATTAAAGTATAGATATTTTTAGTAAAGATATAAATTATAAATTTTTTTGACCAATTTTATTATTATTTTTTGATTTTGGAATATTTTTTAAAAATTTAAACCATTTTTATTTTCATTTCTTTAATTAAAAGAAATTGCATGACTCTTTCACTTATTGAAATTCTTTCACTCAAATTTTTTTTTTTTTTTTTTTTTTTGTACAACGTAATTTTGCATTTCGACAAGCATTCTATTTAAGTACACACATCAATAAGTTAAGTTATCTGTTTACTTTTATATATGTGTTAAGTATTGTTTAAACTGTTGACTAAATTATATCCTATAGTTTTTTTCGTTAAGGATGGATTGACCTTCCCACTTGATCCTATTTTTGTTAAACCCTATAATTTCTAGTTGATACCAATTTTTAGCATACATTTTTCAAACATTTAGAAATAATCACTACTTAAACTATGATTTTGTAAACCAAAATATTTAAACTATTGTTATTTTTTAAAATGAGTTTACACTAATTCAATTTATTAACCCCGAGTAACTTTATTTTGTTTCGGAATATTGTATACATCTCACCAACCAAATTCATTTTAGATTTTACTTCTTTGCTGTCATACGTGAACTTACACAGTCTCCATAGTCATTCTTTTTTTTAATTTTGATAATCATTTTTACAAAAGTTTTATGAAGTTTCACCCATTATACACATCCTTTTGAATTTTATGTTCCAGAAACACATTTATTAAATCTTTTTATTTAAAATTTCCTAATGATATTACTTTAAATAATTTATTTATTATTTCTTCCTTCATATTTGACTTATCTGTTATCTTCCGTAAAATTAATACATACGATATATTTTTTTTTATACTGCAAACATTAACAATTAATTTTAAAAAATGTATCTCCGTGTAAGTATGAGAATTGTGTATGATTGTAAAGAAAATAATAACGTAGGCGAAATAATAGGTGAGATAATTAGATGTATACAAAATTTTGAAATAAAATAGGATAAGACATACATTAGTATAAATTCATTATAAAAAATATTATTTTAACTATTTTGTCTTACAAAATGATAGTCTGTGTTTATTTCCAAATGCCTGAAAAAAAAAAAAAATGCAGGCTAAGAAATTTTTTTGTATCATCAGGGAAGTTATAGGGTTTATCAAAATAGAATCTAGTATGAAGGAAGAAATATTAGAAGCAAAAAGAGAGTTGAAAGAAAATTTCATGAATATATTAATTAAAGTACATTTGTGTTAAAAAAATTGTGCATTTCAATGTAGGTAATTAATTGGTTAAATATATATAAATTCGTAACATTTTCTTCGGAGTTGTAACTGTTCTGGTATATGATCTTCAAAAAGTTAATAAACATACAAATTAAATCTTTCAAAACAAATGCTCTGCAGTATTTAATATCGGGTAGAAAATTTGAAACTAATATCTTATTTAAAAAGAAATGCGAAAGACTTTTAAGGAAAACTTTAAATGCCAAACAAAGTTTTGGGTAATTAAATTTCTAGTGAAGTAATAAAAAAAATATATAGTAACACACAAGGGAAAAATTATAAATTAAAAAAATAAATAAAGTCCTTTTACAAAAATAAATTTTGTAAAAATATAACAAATGCAATCGAAACAAAAAAATGGAATTAAAAATTAAAAATGCATAAAAAAAGAAAAATTAATTTTGCAAAAAAAAAAAATAATAATAATAATAATAAAATATAAAAATAAATTCTTTTACGAAAATCAGTTTTGTAAAGTAAAATAAATTTGAAAGAAGCAACAATAAAAAATAAATTCCTTTATAAAAAAAAAGTTTTGTAAAATAATAAAAAATTTTTTTAATCAAATTGAAATAAAAAAATAAAACTGTAAAAAAAAAAATAAATAAATAAATAAATTTCTTCACCAAATAAATTTTGCATATAAAAAATAATTATTTTTGTAATAATATAAATTTGTAAAATAATCCAATAAAAAAAAAAATTAAAAATAATCAAATTTAATAAAAATAAATAAATTTCTTTAATAAACACGTTTTATAAAATATTCTAATAAAAAAAAAAAAATTAAGAAGAAATCATATTAAAATAGTTTCATATTCTGCTTATCTTATCAGCACAGTCATCACGATTTGGGGATATCCTATCTCTTCTAAAACCCCTCTCTTATAGTACAACATTCCGACGTTGCCACCGGAGAAAATTTTCTAGGTGGGGGAACGCCTTATCTACCAAAAATACCATCTCTAACACGATGACTCTCGTCACTTCCGTTTACGCGAGCTTTTCTGATGACGTACTTCCGTCCCCTATAGTGCCGTACCTACTACTATCCTGTTTAATTAGACTAAAGTGTGCACAAAATGAACCTACAGCGACAAAGCTAACCAAATCGTCAAACGTTTCTTAGGTTGACTGTTCAACGGCCACATATATTTCGAACGTTTCTTTGCGTGTCGTTTCGATTCCCGGCTGTCCAAGTACTGTGCAAATGTTTCCTCATTTTTCTTTCCAGTGTTGTAATCGTCGCCTTCTAAATTAATATCGTACTTGTTCTGCAGGAATCGATTATTAACTCACTATAATAAGGAAAATTTTCAAGATTCTTGATTTAAATGGAATCTGACATTGGCAAGTCAAAGAAAAAAAAAAAAAGTGTTTCACCACTTTCAAGTAAAGATCTTCTGTAACCCTCTCCGGGTAGCGATGTGTGATAATGGCTCTTTCTTTGTTCTGAGTATATTCTCCTAAATAAGGCAATAAAATTTTAGTCTTTTGTTTAGAATTACACCTATTAGCCAGACATCGATGATAGCCATATTTCTCGCTGGTGGCATCCAGTGATGATAGCCGTTAATGAATCACGGAAATTCGTGAAAGCAGTCTCCAGAGTAATAAGTTTATAAACCGTTGGAAAAATTTATAATGTTCCATGTAAATAACCTTTGCTCTTAATGCATACCATGATGGTAGATGATTTCCTTAGATTCTGTACTGAACTTTTAATATTCAAGCGAATATGCATAAATATTAAAAAAATTCTAGCTCCAAATGATTTACTGCACAATGTTAATATTTTATATTTCGGGTAAAAAGGTAGAATGGAATGTTTTTTTCAGCACTCTACCCCATTTTATGGCCAGGGGGAGTTTAATGGATTAAAATAATGTACTCCCTGCCTTCTAACACAAAATGTAACTTTTCTTGAAGGCATTGTTGCATACTTATAATCACCTGTTGTTTTAATTAGTCTTTTTATGTATGTTTTGTGTTCAAATCTTTGTAAGTCATATTTTCAGACTCTTTGCCGATATGCATCTTTCATACGTCTATTGTACTCTTCTCACGCGTCAGTTCTCTCCCCCAAGGTTCCTCAGAAAAGGTTAACAAGTTTTTTGCCTGTTTCCCCAGCTTCCTCGATAATTTTCTTCATGGGCATAAAGGATCAACTGAAAGACGGAGATGTTTATCTGAAATGCGGGAGGTCATCTTATACCAAGACATAAATTATTATTCCATTTTAATAGCAAACAAAATTCGTGCAAAAGCTTGTTGGATTTTATTTACTCAAAACAGATTACTACAAAGAAGCTCTTCCTTTCAAGCAATACCCTTTGCAAAAGTCAGTAAATAAAATTTCGCAGAAACCTCCACTAAAGCCTCTCGCATATGCAGAAGGATTATTGGATGTATCTTGACTAAAAAATAAGACAAAAAAAAAAATGTACATTCGAAGCAGTTTATTGTCTCTTTTTCTTCTGCATTTACAAAGTACTCAAAGTTAAGTTTAAAGAAACAAGTTAAACACATTACAAAGCCTGTGGCCTGTTTCCTGTGTTTAAAACATGTTTCCCAAGATAACTTCAAACTTGTTAAATATTTTGCCTCAAATATACATCTTCGCCATAATTTCTGATACCCAAGCCTATCACATTGCGAACATATTGTAATGAACGGTTTCGTTTTTAAAAATTTCAGTATTGAGAACTTTTGAGATATATGCAAAAATAAAATATGTGTCTCTATATATTTATAGAATTCTTTTGCAGAAACCTAGATAATTTTTTGTTGATGGCTTCAAAAAAACTTGATGGCTTAGATGGGAGTTTCACAGGTTTCCTCCCGCAACATTTTAATAAGAATATCATATAATAGAAGATAAACTATTTTAATTTAAAGAAATGTACATATTATAATATTTATTAAATATATACATATAAGTACAGTAGTGAGAAATTTGACTACTCGTCTTTACTCATTGCACTAGTTTTGTACCTCCTTTTCCCCTTTAAAAGAGTTTGTCTTTTAGAATTGGGTTTTCAAAGGACAAAAATTAGGTTTACATAGTCGAAAGTTACTGTTAAAATTAGCCAAATAAATGGTCCATTCCACTGACTGCTCTCGTAATTGGCAATAATTTAACTGCTTTGGTTTTTATACAGTTATTCCAAATACACTATTTCTTATCTGTCAGCTAGTTCCATTAAATTTTTTTTTTTGCATTCTTTTTTTAAACTTCAAATTTTTCATGCTAATCCAATTTTGAATAACTGCTTTCATTTCACAGCGTAAAAAAAGATGAGTCGAATTCTGTTGCAATAAAGTACTGGTGAGTTGATGAAATCCTGGAATATTGTTGATGTGGCTGCTAATTGTCACATTTGCAAATAATCGTATACGTATTTAAAGATTGACCTTTTAGCACCATGACATAATTTTAGTCTTTAAATGATAGGTCCTGTTAAAAATCATTTGGAGATCTTTGATCTCGGCGTCCTGTACTCTAGTTGCTGACATTGCCACTGCTCCAGAAGTTGAGCTTCGATCTATGAATTGATATAATTATATACTATACTACACTCATGTCCATAAATTAATGATAATGAAGTTCAGGCAAAGAAAGAGACAGAAGCAAAACAAATTTGACTTATTTGTAAAGTGTATTTATTAAACAAAGGTAAAGACCAAAAAAGATGCTATATGTTTGACATAATTAATAAAAATCGTGATTTTTACTCCCTGGAGCAAATTTCAAAAAAAAAAGAACCTATTTACCAAAAACAGTAAAACATGGTTAGTATGATGGTTAATATAGAGTATGTCTCCCGGACGATGCAATACAGGCCTTACAACGCCTAGGCATGCTGAGTATCAAATTATCAATCTGATCTTGGGGAATATTACACCACTCATCAAGCAATGCCCTCCGAAGTTCCGGTAGAGGTGGGAAGGGGTTGACGGGCTGCAATTCGTCCGCCAAGCATATCCCACACATGCTCTATTGGATTCAAGTCCGGTGAGTATGCTGGCCAATCCATACGGGTGATATCCTCCAATTGAAGGCATTCGTCTACAATGTTTGCACGGTGAGGACGGGCGTTGTCATCCATAAACAGAAATTCAGCACCCATGGCGCCCCGAAACAAACGTACATGTTGTTCCAGAATGACATCCCGATAGATGTGGCCTGTCATCGTTACACTCTGAACATGCAAGTCAGTTCTGGAACCAAGAATAATTCCTCCCCAAATGAGCCATCCTGCACCACCGCAACGGTGTCGTTCAATGGTGTTTTCTTCTTGGTGGCAACGGGTACCTGGCGCTCTCCATATGAAAGTCCGGCGAGAATCAGACTGCAAACTAAACCTGGACTCGTCGGAAAACATCACACAAGACCACTGTTGCGGTGTCCACAATGCATGCTCTCTACTCCAGTTTAATCACAGGCGACAGCGAGTTGCGGTGAACACATCTGACAGGCCTACGAGCATATAGACCAATGTGTCCTAAGCGTCTGTACACGGTCTGCCTTGAAACCGTCGTACCGGTAGCTGAAGAGAGCTGACGAGACAGGTCTGATGCTGTGCTCCGTCTTTTCTTTTGGCAGTAACTGCTAAAAACCGGTCCTCATTCGGCGTTGTAACTCGGGGGCGACCTGTGCTGTAACATCTACTCACATTACTATCATCTTGGAATCGTTGCCAAAGCCTGGAGATGACACTCTGGGCGATTCCAAGTTCCTCGGATACTTCCAGCTGGGTACGTCCACATTCCAGTCGTCCGATAATTCTACCACGTAAAAAATATCCAAATGCTTCCTTTGTGCCATAACTATGCGGTTATTGCACTGAAAGACTTTCAAAGCGCTTGTGAACAATTTTACTTCTTTGCCACCATTCCTTATATACCCCTCTCTTACACTCTCGTCATTGTGACGTACTATCCGCGACATCTGGGTGTTTCCTGTAATTTGCATATTCTTCTTCAAGATGTGCGTGATAATAATACAGGTGAAATTTTTATTTTAGAGTTCAATTTCTGCGTGATTTTGAATTATCCTTAATTTATGGACATGAGTGTATAACATGCGTTATGATATTCATATCAGAAGGTGGAAATATTCATTTGAAAATTGTTGTATTTCAGTAGAGTTGGACTTATGAACAAACCCGTTCTTTATATAATCTAAGCTTGATTATTTTACCAATTGTTAAATATATGTGAAAAATTATCTAGCATCTACCTAAATGATCGCCGTTTGTTCATTGACAAACAATACATTTACTTCAAACCCCGATTAGAAGGACAACTTAGAAAATAAAGAATGAAGGCATCAAAAATATACTTCAGCGGAAACAGCTAATCGAAAATGCCAATGCTCTAGATCAAGGCTGTCCAAATCAGAGACGTTTACGAATTTACACAATTAAGTAGAAAATGTGAAAATTAAAAAATGAGTTGTGAATTTAAGAAGATGTTAATTAGATGATGATTAGATGATAATTCATGAATTCATTAATGTCAGAAAAATAAATAAAAATGTTTGATTTTCATTAGGCGGGCCTCACCGTAGATCTAATATTAAATAATTATATTGTTGTAAGCTCAATCCCGGGGGTCAGAAATATAGTAGGGTATTTCTTCTATTAATTTAACTTGCCCGAGTTTCAGCTCTTAATTGTTTAATAACTCTTTGATAACGCGATTGCTGGTATGCAGGGTCAGTGAATGAGGGAGATTAATGAAAGGCAGTGTAAATGAAATCGGAGAATATAACTGTAAATCCAAATTTGTAGATAGAACGGGTTTTCCAAACAAGATTATTTAATTCATTTTAAACTATTACCTTATTGCACAAACTGTAAAATTTTCAGAACGTAATTCTTTTCAGTGAAAATGCAAAAAAAAAAAAAAAAAAAAAAAAAAAAAAAGTATTTTTTTTCCTTTTGTTATATTCTGATTATACTTTTTTTTAGAAAATCTGTTCAGAATTTAAATATATAAAGAGTAAAATAATATATTTAATTAAGTTAATATTAGAAATGAATGAAATTTTAATTATCAAGAGACATGCACGTAATTTTAAAGGATGGCATTTAAGTTATATGATAAGGTGATTCATCATATATGAAATAAAATTGGGTGATGTAAGATGCGCATATGTGATTTGCAGATATAATATGAACATTTTTTTTCTAAATGCAGCTGACAAACACTTAGACCGTGATTTTATATGCCATAAGCAAGTACTGCACTGAATTTACTCACTTAGCACTACCGAGAGGGCACGTGTAGCTTGAAGATAAGCTACGGAAGCGGAGTAACAATCCGCCGCAACTCTCTACGATCATATTAGACAGGACCTACGGTTTAAAGTGGATTCCGAACCACTAAAAACATCCATGGCACCGCCGGGACTCGAACCCGAAACCTGTGGTACACTCGGTGATCAGGCCCCATATAATGTAAACATGAGTAATGAGATTCATTCCTGCAATATTTACTTAAGTAACGTGAGGAGGAAATAATTTTGGACAATTTGGCACATCTACAAGAAAACATTTCAATGTTTCCCATTTTAATATGTAATTTGAGGATATTTTTTATTTTTTTCCATACCACGTATAAAAAAAAAAAATCCCACAAGCACGACAACGGATTTGAGTGCACTGTTTTTCATCCATATTTAAATAGAAGGAAAATTTTTCTTCTAATCTATTTTTCAGTATAGTTGGTAAATTTATACATTTTTATTAACATTGCAATTTTTTTACAAATTGCAACGTATGCAAATTCATGATATGTTAATAAGGCAGCATTAATATATTAATATAAGAAATTTGTATTTTCTTTAAAAATTAGTGTATCATTTTAAATAAATATTGTAATCTTACAAATATATATAATGTAAAAAATAACACTTATAATATATTATCTTGTTTTGATAGAATTTACGTTGTTTATCACCTAGGTGTACATTTTTATATTTTTCCTTCGACAAATCTAGAATTTAAATAAAGTTCACTCTTATATTGCTGAATCTTCTGTACTTAAAATATTAAATAATCATCTAGTATGAGACTGATTACGGTTAAATATGTAGTAACCTTTTTTCATAAATTGCATATTGAGGAAGCAAATTTTGCATGTTTTAAATTTTGTCATTATATTGTAACCAATCCGATCACTGTTTTAAAATTAAAACGGAAATAAGCAAAATATTCTTTGAATCATAAATTAGATTACCCAAACAAAACTAAAATTTATGTTCCTTATAGTTTTTCCATTGTTTATAATAAATTTATTTAAATTACTTTTTAATTAATAAATTTTTTTCTTGGGTGAAAATTATGAGAGTATTTCTCAGAATTAAATATAATCTGACACATATACCATATAATATAGAAATACTGAAACTTAAAATTTCTGAAAATGCATCTGCAGATTAATTGTCCAATTTGAAAACTTCAAAAAAAAAAATATTAAAATTATTATGTACAGATTATAAATTTAAAAAATTACATTAATTGATAGAACATTCCATATTAGTCGAAGTCCAGTCTATATTAGTCTATATTCCATATAGTCATAATCTATAATGGTCTTTTAATTATTAATTAATATTGCAGAATATTGCGTGGAACAATGTAGCACAGCCTTGATGCATAATGCATACGAATGTCTGAATACTTTACCAATCCCTTTTTGAATATTAAGAACAATATTTAAAGTATTTTTAATAATAAGTACAAAATACTTTAAATTATTTAACTATTTGAAATCACGTAGAATTATTGAAATAACTTTTCATCAACAGTTATTCATATTTAAAACATTTCACTTCATCAGATAATATTATTAGCTTCAAAAATCAATTCGAATCACGGAATTTGATTCATTTCAATGTTTCACATTTATAATTTATCGTATCTGCATTTGTTCAGAATAGTGTTAAACTAAACCTTTAATGTAGCATATTATCTTGGTTAAAATTAAATAATGACTAATTATAAAACAGTTATCTTTCTAGAGGAAAAATGTCCCGTTTTAGCAAACTTAACGCTTCTTTATTATACTTAGAAATTGAATTATAAGAATGCTTATGTACTAAAATTAGAATTCGATGCACTAAATAGTTCCAACTCATACAGTAAATAAAATGCTAATTATGATGAATGCAATATAAATTAGTTCCCGTTTTTATTTAATGGAAATTTTTCAGTATATGTATTACGAAAGTGAAAGAATTAAAATAATAAAATATAAACATAAAAGTAATAAAAAAACTATTTAATAGACATTTATTAGCATTAAAGAATGATTTCTTAATGCAATAGAATGTGTCTGTGTGAGATTATTCAATTGTTGCTAACAGTCCCTGTTCAAAAGTAGATAGATAGGAAATATGGTATACAATTTGAAATGCTCAAAATTGCTATGAAACAACAGATTAAGGATAATTTTATTCTTTTAATAAAAACATACTACTTTATAAAAGGAAAATTATTAATTATAATTATACAGTTTTTAGAAGGTGATAATAAGATGATATCCGTCTTCACAAACTACAAAAATCTCTCTACATGTCATAAAAATTAAATTAACAATTAAAAATGAATTTTTATTAATTATGAGTTAACTTTTACATGAAACAAAATCTTAAAGAAACCTCGTTAAAGGATACTAAATTGTTTATTTAAAAATGCATTTAATCACACAAATTTTTAAAAAATATAAAATCTTTAAAAATGCGCAGAGCATACAAAATTGCAATTTAAAACAGATTTCGTAAACTATTTTATTCATTTTTACACAAAAATCTGAACACCACACATTGAATTAATAAAAAGCTACAAAAAGATGAAAGCCATATTCGTATTAAGTTTTAAACAATTTTTAAAAAAACAAACAAAATGATAAAAATCAATTAAAACCAAGAAGTTTAAAACACACATACATTTAAACCTCTCGTATCCGAATCGGGAGATTTCATTAAATTCAAAACGAACTTTTCATTTAACCAGCATTTGTATGCAATTCATTATTAGATTATTCCCATACAAAATATCTAGCTGTTTAATATTTACATAAATAGTATTAAACATAATTTAATTATATTGAAAGTATTTTAAAAGACAAAAAATGTTTTAAAAAAGCAAAAAATCATTCAAAGATTGATACAAAACAATTTATGAAAAGTCCATTTTCTTAACATTATACTACTGGGATATTGAGGAATTATGACAGTTAAAAGACGATGTTCATCATTTTGTTTAAAAAAAAAAACATGTTTGAGGACATAAAAAAAATTCAGACTTTTTGATCCGAGTGTGAACTTCTCCGGTGAAGTTCTAAGCTGTTTTCAACAGAGAAGGCTTATTGACATATGTCACAAACATAAGGCTTGCATTTTGTATGAGACTGAACATGTTCCCCGAACTCATGCTTGAAAAAGAATGCCATGTTACAAATATGGCAAATTAATCCTACCTTTTTGTGACTGGAATAATGTTTATTTAGGCTGATATCAGTGGGAAATTGCATTTTGCATAAGTCACATTCAAAATTAATTTCTTTTTCAATAGTATTATGTTTCTCTTGGACCACACATGTTTTTTTCGCTTGCTCTTTACTATGGCATTGTAAATTTCTTTCCTGGCTTGGTGCTTCGTTACTTGCATTACATGTTTTTAATTTTCGATTCTTATGAGTACTAGCATGCTTATCTAAAAGATCCTTTTGAGGAAATTCCAAATTACACTCATCACATTTATGTGGTTTATCTTTTAAATGAATACATGAATGGATTTTCAATTTCAGAGCCGTTTTATAAATTGTTCGACAAACATTACATTTATATAGTTTTTTTTTCGTCGTGCACACATTCCTGCTAACATGAATATTGTAACTCTGTTTATCCAAAAATGTCTTATTACACTTACAACATTTATAAGGTTTTTTATTGCAATGAATACGATAATGCGCAATTAAAGCCGATTTGTACTTAAAAGCACTATTATAATGATCACATTTTTATTATCTTTGTGAGGATCACATGATTTTGAGGTCTTTTTATCTTTGTGAATTGTTCACACGAGCATGATCTTTCAAGTAGTCTTTCGTTGAAAATTCCGTATTACATTGTTCACGCATATAGGGCTTTTCTCCTGCATGTGTCGCAGCATGAGTTTTTAATACATCTTTCCTTGAAAATGCCTTATTACATTGTTTGCACACATACGGCCTTTCTCCTGTATGTGTAACATAATGATTTTTTAATCTGTCTTTCCTTAAAAATGCCTTATTACATTGTTCACACATATAGGGCTTTTCTCCTGCATGTGTCGCAGCATGAGTTTTTAATGCATCTTTCCTTGAAAATGCCTTATTACATTGTTTACACACATACGGCTTTTCTTCTTTATGTGTGCGAGCATGCCTTTTTAAGTTGCTTTTGTATGAAAATGCTTTATTACATTCTTCACACACAAACGGCTTTTTACCTGTATGTTTCCGATAATGCCTTTCAAATAGGCTCTTTGCTCTAAATGTTTTTTCACAAACATCACACCTGTGCCCATTACTCTTTCTGTGACTGGAATAATGTTCTTCTAAATCAGTCGCATGTAGAAATTCTTCACCACAAATTTTACAAATCATTATGTCTATACCAAAGGAAATATATGTTTAGTTATAAGTAGTATAAACTACAAAAAAAAAAATTTCCTTTTAGAAAATAAAAAATATTTCCTTTCCCATCAGATTAAGTAATTAAAGTATAAATTATGTAAAAAGTTAACAAAATAAAATACAATATTCAGAACTACACAATTAATTTAAAAATACTTTCGTCACGTTCTTGTTCTCTTGAAAGAATGTGTTTTCTGTGCTAGAAGAACGCAACTTAACTTCATTTAACGATTAAGATGAAACTTCTGACAGTTAATTTCATCGTATGTTATTACTTGACTTGTCTCTATTTCTGGCTTTGATATTTTTGCTTGCTTTATTTTACTTTACGAAATGCTATCAAAATAAAAAAAAACAATGATGATGTTGTCGAAAATGTTTTATCAAGCAACTTAAACGACGAAAATTTATCAAGCCTTAACTGTCTTTTGAATTTGATAGATCTCATGTTGAGCTTTAACCATGCATTTTATTAAGGTTCACGAACACCTTTAAAATGCGAATTTCGACCAAAATATCGATTTTACAATTTTTGAAATGCTTGTAGTTTAAGCTTGCTAAATATCTTCCCAGTTTATTTCTATCTTTATTAGAACTAAAGTTATGTTAGTTTACACTTCTCTCGAAGACGAGTTTTTAAACCGGAAGTACTGATTTCCGTAAACGGAAAGGATAGTTTCAATATATTTACCTTCAAATTTTCCTTCATATTGACCGTAAAATTTATTCTAATGTAAATAAAAAACATTAAATAATGTTTTTATCATCTAAGAAAGTTTTAAAATGTTGGCATCACTTGATCTATTGAAGAATCTGGCTGTAAGTTTTTGTTTACATTTACTGTTGTGTGTTATTATGGAAATATTTCTAATAATTCGATTTGTTTTGTAATTTATTTTATTCTAAAAATTATCAAAACCTGTTCTTGAAGAATAAAAGACAAATTTTTAATTTTAATTTGAATAAAATATAATGAATGTTGTTAACAAAGTTGCTGTTTGTGAATCAAAACTTTGAACTTTTCTATGTTTAAAGTTTGTCAACATTTTCAAAGGATATGTGTTGTGAACTGTTATTTCAAACACTGTGTACTGTATGTGATTAAGAATTCTAGCATAAAAAGTGAGCTACAAGATAATAGAATATAGAAAATATAATGTTAAAGAAAGATAATGTTTTGAAAAATGAGAAAATGAAGTAAACAATGCAATTATTTGATATAACGACAACATTTAAAATTTTCTGAAAGGTATTGTAATTGCTCCAAGTTGGAAATCGAGGACATTTTATTTTAAAAACTTTTGTTATTTGAATAACATAGAATTTGAATTATAAATTTTAGTAATTTGAATAATGTCGTAGAAAAATTCAAATTGATAAATAGTACTTTTAAGTTGGAAGTTATATAAAGAAAAAGCAAAACAAATAAATAAATGTTTATATTAATAAAGGAGAATTTAAAACTCAATACAATTTTTATGTATGCCTATTTGTTTTCGTTTCCATGTAAAAGTTGGTTTTAACTATTTCTTATTTGAATTTTTATGCATTTTATGTTAATTCAAAACATCATGATGCTCATATTTTTTGATTAAAAGCTTTCAAACTTCATATAAAAGTTATCTTTTAATGTATGAAAGGAATAGAGCATGGAAATTATCCTAAATTTATAAATTATTTTTATTTTAGTTGTTAAACTAAAAAAATTTTTGTAAATTTAAAAAAAAAAAAACTTTGTGTCGACAAATTTTAAGCATACAAAAATGTATAAGTAATTAAGATATACATTTGATA
>BPLR01013960.1:0-20597 GCA_021605095.1 Caerostris extrusa
TTTCGTTCTCCGTAAGAGGGCGCTCTTTGTTTGTCAAGTGTTTTTCGTCATGTATCGTTTTTCAGTTGAGTAATAAATGTCGTACAAGAACGTTATGCCTCTCACCCTTTCATCCTAAACAGATGGTCCGTCGAGGCGGAGGCAAAATTCCAGCAGACATATTTTAGATGAGTGGGGAGGTCGACGAAAGCGTTCGTACTCAACAATTTCGAATATTTGCTCAACGGAGCTAAAATAACAAAGTGCGTAACGTCGCATAGTGTGCATCATAACAAAGTGCGTAACGACGCATTGTGTACACCATAACAAAGTGCGTAACAACGCATAGTCATAATCAAATCATCATAATCATATTGCATCGTGCATTTCAACAAAGAGCGTAGTATCGCATCTCACAGCATCATACTTACATTCCGGAAGGTCACGAAACCACAACATGGAAGATCTTCTAAAAACACAAGCGAATTATCAAAGGTAAGCTAACCCGATTAATTACTAAAGTGGATAATTTACAAAAATCAAGAAAATTCTATTTCTGTTTTTGAAGTGCATGAAAATAGCGTAAATATTTTAGATATTGAAATAAATAAATTAAATTATGATATTCTTTGTTCTTGTTTAGATGACGAATTTGATAAATATGAACAGGAAATGCATGAACTTTTTTTCTAAATTAACTTCATTAAAAATTACGTTAAAAGATGAATTAAGGAAACTCAGAAAAGAATGAGAATAGTTCTTAATGCAAGCAAACACTTCCCTCCTTCCCTGAGGTCAAAGTTCATCGCGGGTTAGCGAGCGGGGTTGAAGAGAAACCAGATGTTTCTTCTGACGTTAGGGGGCCATATATAAAAAAAAGTAAGCAATAATTCTGCGTACTCTTCACAGATTGTAGCTAATATTTGCACTTATTGCAAAAGTTCCTCACACTATGGATTATTTAAATGCGATAGTTTTTTGGAACTCCCTCACAAAGAAAAAAATGGGATACTGTAAAAATTTAAAAACTATGCAGTAATTGCTTAACATTCAAATCACATACGATTGATAAATGTCGAGCAGAATTGTGCAAAATCTGTACAAAACCCCACAATACAATTTTATGTTCGAAGGATTTAAATGATTCAAAATCTGATTCACAAACAGAAAATGAACTTCCTTCAAGGTAGTAGCAATAATGCAATCGTGCCCGCCACACAAGCGGTTTTATTGCCTACAGCAATTGTTTATGTCAAAGACATTAATGGCATTTCTCAAAATTCTAGGCAACTTATTGATTCAGCCAGTCAAGGCTCATTCATTAGAGAGAGTAGCATTAATTTATTGCAAGTAAATCGCACTAAAGTAAACATAAGCGTAGACGGTTTGAGTTCACAAAAAGTAGGTAGAGTTGCAGGTTCGGTTAAATTACAAATAACATCACAGTTTAACAAAAACGCATCTATAACTGTTGATGCATTAATCATGCCTAAAATCACCTGTGACCTTCCTCAATGTCCAGTCGATGCATCTGTTTTGAAAACATTCAAACAATTGCAGTTACCAGATGTCAACTGTCACCAGCCTGGCCCAATAGATATTCCTTTGGGCGCCGATGTGTTCTTGTGAAATTATGCTTAGTGAACATTTAAATGTTTCCGGAATCTCTGCTTTAGAATCAATTTTCGGTTGGGTAATTCTCGAAAGATAAAAGGCATTTCTCAAACCATTCTATCTAATCATGCTAGTTTCAATGCAGTTGAGTTTGAACTTGACAAAATTTGGCAATCAGAAGAAATTTCAGACATAAAGCCTTACACTCAGGAAGAAACAGCTCGTGAAAATCATTTCATACAGACTTTCTCTAGTGATAAAACAGACAGATTTGCTGTTAAATTTCCATTTCGTAAATCTAGTAATGAACTCACGAACTTGATTCAAGAAGATTTGCGTCTACCAAATGCTTCTTTCAGCATTGATGATGACACGGTAAACACTTTAGGTATCCTGTGGCACCCAGCCTCAGATGTCTTCTCCTTCAAAGTCAACTCATTATTTCTTGAAGGCACCTTAACCAAAAAGAACTCTTCTTTTCAACAATCGCAAAGACTTTCGACCCTCTTGGATGGTTGTCACCCCATCACAATCCAGAGCAAACTACTCATGCAAAAACTATGAAAATATCAGTTGCAGTGGGATGAAGTCGTTCCTCCAGACATTGCAATTGAATGGAAGGCATTATCACTAGACATACTATTTGTCAAAGATTTCAAAATTTCAAGATACTTATTTCATGATCCAGACAAAGAAATTCCACCGGATGGGTTTAGTGATGCTTCAGAAAAGGCTATATACAGCAGTAATTTACTGTCATTCTGTGTCAAATACAGGACAAATCAAAGTTCAACTAGTAATAGCCAAAACTAAAGTTGCACCTCTTAAAACCATTTCACTTCCTCGATTGGAATTGTGTGGAACACTTCTATTAAGTAAATTGATGGAGTTTACTTGTAAAGCATTTGACATCCCTATATCGCAATCTCATTTTCATACGGATTCCACAATCGTACTTGCATGGATAGGATCCATGTCGGCCGATGGAAAACTTTCGTGGTCAACAGAGTGGCGAAAATCCAGACTTTGTCTTCTCCCTACCCAGTGGCATCATGTTAGTGAAAATGAAAATCCTGCTGATCTCGCGACCCGTGGTGTGTCATCTTCACCACTACTTACCTCAGTGTGGTTGTGTGGTCCAGAATTTCTATACATCGAATGTTTTTCCATCCAGAATCTTCTGTGCCAACATTGAACGATTCTGTGTCGACATTGAACCATCCTGTGCCTGAAGAAAGGTGTTGTGTACAATCAACTATTGCAGCCAATCATTCACCAAATTCAAATGATTTATTTCAGAAATATTCATCTCTTTCCAAACTGAAACGTAGCAGCATATTGGTTTGTTAATAATTGCAGAAATTCAAAAGATAAGGTAACTGGTTTTTTAAATACTAGTGAACTTAATAATGCTATAAATGTGTTAATCAAATCAGTTCAATTTATTGTGTTTAATAATGAGATCAATGCATTAAAAAGAAATCAAGCATTATCTTGCAGAAGCAAAATTCTGTCTCTAAATCCATTTTTGGATAATTCAGGTATTCACAGGGTGGGCGGTTGCTTGCGACATGCAAATATTGCATACGGCTACAAACATCCCATCTTACTGCCAAAAGGGCACATTTTAACACATCTCATTGTTAGATATTATCATGAAATTCTCTTGCATGCTGGTCCCCAACTTGTACAATCTTCTATTCAAGAACAATATTGGATTATAGGTGCTAGAGATGTCATTAGACATTTAATCAGAAAATGTGTAAAATGTTGCAGAATTAGAGCTTCTATTACTAATCAAATGATGAGTGACTTGCCAATTACACGTATTTCCCCTTCTCCGACATTCTTGCGTTGTGGAGTAGACTACGCTGGTCCATTCCAAATTAGAGCATCAAAGGGTCGAGGTTCAAAATCATTTAAGGCATATATAGCTCTTTTTGTTTGTTTCACTACTAGAGCTATCCACTTAGAATTAGTAACCGATCTTTCTGCAGATGCCTTCATTGCAGCTCTCAAGAGGTTTATATCCCGCAGAGGCAAATGCAGTGATATATACAGCGATTGCGGTTCTAACTTTGTTGGCGCAAAACGTAAGCTCATGGAATTTGAAAAACTTTCAAAATCAAAAAATTACAATCAAAATGTAAACAATTTCTTGTCTGATAATGGTATTAAATGGCATTTAAATGTTCCAGGTGCACCACACATGGGTGGTCTCTGGGAAGCTGGTATAAAATCAACAAAATATCATCTAAAACGTGTTGTTTGTGAAGCCAAATTAACATATGAAGAATTTGAAACATTTTTAACACAAACAGAGGCTTGTCTTAATTCTAGACCTTTAACAGCAATTTCTAATGATCCAAATGACCTATCAGCGTTAACACCTGGTCACTTCATTATTGGAAGGTCATTGACAAGTATTCCTGAGCCAAATTACATTGAGTCAAAAATCTCATATCTTACTAGATGGCAACTTATTCAAAAAAATGGTTCAACAATTTTGGAAACGTTGGCACAATGAATATCTATGTCGATTGCAACTTTTACCAACTAAAAATTTTCAAATCAATGATCTGTGTCTCATTAAAGATGATAATTTGCCCCCAACTAAATGGAAAATGGGTAGAATAATACAATTACACCCTGGTCTTGATAAGATTGTTAGAGTTGTAACCATCAAAACAGCAGATGGCACATTTAAAAAGAAATATCACAAAAATTATGTATGTTGCCAGTTTAAATTTTATTAATGTATGTTAATTGTAGCATTGCATTTATTGTATAATCAGTGTATTTCTATTCAATATTCATTCAACTCCTTTAATTTCATGTATGCATATTAGTGTGTAATGTAACACTTTTGTATTCATTCATTGTTGACATGTTATTTCAAGGTGGGCGGCATGTTCAGACCGTAACCGTATGTACATTCCTTATGTAATATTTCATTCTCCGTAAGAGGGCGCTCTTTTGTTTGTCAAGTGTTTTTCGTCATGTATCGTTTTTCAGTTGAGTAATAAATGTCGTACAAGAACGTTGTGCCTCTCACCCTTTCATCCTAAACAGACTTTAATTATACTTAATATGACGTTCTTGATCTCCGACCCGAACGAGAGATTTCACACTTTACCGAAGTAATTAAATTTGAAGTCAGTGTCATAACATCCTTCGTAGAAGACACAGGAAGGATATTTTTCCAACAATCGGGCAAGGCCAGTCGCCGTCCCATTGTTCTGGTTCAATTAGTATATAATTAGCCGGTTACTAATTATGGAAGTTCGTAAATTCTGCCCACCATTGAAATTCCCCAGAACATTTTAATAGAGAAAGGCCAAGCTTTGATTTTGAAGACTTTATGAACTCATCTGGACAGTCATTGTCGTTCAATCATGAGCTATGTAACATTTCTTGATAGATAAGATCTTTTCCAAGTAATAAAAAAAACTAAGAGCAAAATAAATAAAGATTAAAAATTAAACTATATACATTTTTTACTCCACTAGCGAATGTAAAATAATAAATAGTAATATAATTTATTTAGAGGAGGAGGTCGCTTATTAAATAGTGCATTAGTTTTCCGAACCAAGGGTTCATGGATCGTATCTCGTCCATGTATGTAATTTTAATAACAAAAACATATAACTAAGTACTTGTTATCTTTATTTCCTGTATTGAATTAAAACAAAGCATTTCTCTTAAAATCTGAAAGTTTATTGTTGTGTATAAGAGCCAGAGCGGGCAGATTGGTAGCTCATTAGGTTTCCATCAAAGAGCTAATCGTAACCGAAAGCTATCTTTTGTCTCTATACTACGATTAGAACAATATATCTGTAGGCAGGAATCTAGTTCTTTTATGCTCGCTGAAAATGTAAACAGTGTGCACCCTCATCTATATGCTGCCCTTGAGAATGTTTGTTCAAAACTGTGCTGCCAAAATATAAATCCAATGTAGAAATTCTGATATTGTGCACCTTAGTTAATGCTCAATCTGCTATTTACCGACCATTCTGGTTGCAAATAACTTCATTCATCATTCGAAAACAACAGTATGATTTATCTGAAAGTATATCATACATTAAATAGGAATGTGTTTGAAACGTGATAAACGCCATCCAACGTCTTTGTGATACATACAGAGATATTCAGTCAAAAGTTTATATACATTTTTCATACTGTTTAGTAAAACAGATCTTTTTCAGGTTTGACTTGCTAGAGGATGTTTATTTTTCAAATTACAATGGGAAATTGCACCAGGAAATATATGAGTATTTTATCCAATTCTTAAAGTTGATCCAAAAACTTCAACTAATGGATTGGGTTCACCACTTTGGTAGATAAATCTTGATCCCAGTTCAACCACAGTTTGGAAGCAACACCTCCTAGAAAAATCACATGAAAACTTTGCTGTTCATTAATTTCTTCAAACCCTATGAAGAAACTTGTCTTATTATGTGTCAATACTGAAGCTACGATAATATAATATTTTTAAATGGTTACCTTCGGAAAACCTAAGCGTTAATCTACAAATCATTCCTACAATCCTCCAAGATGAAATGTAAGGAATTGAAGTGACTTTCCTATTTTAAAATACTTTTATGGGCATAAGGACAATGACTTGTCTTGCAAAAAGTAACCATTGAATAGCAAATTCTGGAAGTACATCAGAAAAACTTATTACTCTTATTTACTTTAATTGCAACATTTTGTGCAATCATTGTAATTTGGTAGAAATATGTATCTTTCTTAATATTTTGATAACATGATTAAATCCTCAAAATTTTGTAACAAGAAAACAAGAACTGGATATTCAGATTTATCACTGTAGATAGTTGTGCATAATAATCATATAAATATATTATAATATTCTTAAGAAGTTGAATCTCACACACATTGAGATAAATTGACGCAAACAACAATAAATTTAATTAATTTATTATTAATTGCATTGAAAAATTTATAATTATAAGCATTTTTTGAAAATTTAACTATTCACTAAAAATTCATATTCAACCATTCATTCTTTCTTTAACGATCTGCAGTATCTCACTTTCGTGACGCTTTTCATTATCTCTATTGCGCTTCAATATACGTTTATCATGACGCTTTTGATCTCTGACTGGAACGAGAGATCTCATTCTTCAGGGAAGTAATTAAATGCGAAGTCGATGCCATAATTCCCCTTCCTTGGGATGCGTTAAGAATGGACTTTTTACAGAAATCGGACAAAGCAAGTCCAACTGAGCTGGTTTAATTAGTATCTAATTATCCGGAGACTTATTCTGGAAGTCTGGAAATGCTGGCTTTAGGGAGGAATTTTTAATAGAGCAACTACGAAGTAATGAACTGGATGAATGAATCTCGCCTGGCTGCCTTCAATTCTTTCGTGTGGCATAGTCTTTTCGAATTGAATCTCAGCAAGAGGGAAGATCTTTATCGGGATTAATGATTAAGAGATATATATATTAGAATGAGTGTGTCAATTGTTTCGAATTTGAAGAAAAAGAATTGGTGTCAATACAATGTATTGTCCGACTCGCATCCCAGTGGAAAAGTATTCAGTTAGCGTGCAGGAGGTCCCAGGTTGCTATTCATTGGTTGTGCCCGCTTCAGTCAATGAGAAAAAAACCAGAAGACTCGAATGAGCGCATCATATCAATAGTCAAGTAATCTTGGGTAAATCTTAGGAGAATTTTCCATGCAAATGCGAGGCGGTTAGTCCCAAAATTCATCTTGGAAGGAATTGGCCTCTCTCATTGTTCCTCTGGTGTCCATAAGTGGAGCAACAGTCTTACCAATTTACCAATGTTTAACAACAATATATACATATATATAATGCACAAAGAGACAGAAGTAAACATATTATAGAAAAGAATGAATTATAAAAAATTAAATAATAAAAAAAATTTATGACTCTTCCTGGTTCTTAAAGAGTAATAAAGATTCAATCTATATATGCAAAATCGAATTATGTTTCTATGTCCTTCTTGAATCACCAGGGAATTTAACTTGTTTTTTTATGTCACAAACATTGTTTTGCCGCCGAAATTACGAACAATTTTAAGTTAGTTTTTTTTTTTAATTAAATAAAACGATAAACCACCACAACAGCCAGAATTCTATGTGTGGATTTTACATGGCTCCCTGGTCTATGATTCCTAAGTGCAATTCACTTTTACTAAACTTTCAGCTACCCTGTGATTGATTAAAGATTATTATTTACATCAAAATATTTTTTTGGTGTCATAATTACGAAAGAAGTATTAAAAATGTATCATGTTAGTATGGTATAATGATAAAAATATATCATATTAGTATGGTATCATGATAAAAATATATCATATTAGTATTTATTATACCTTACCATTTGTTATACCCTTATATATTATTTTTTTAAATAAAAACTATATTTAGTTTTAAAATTATATATAACAACTATTCTTTTTCTATTAACCTTTTAAGTTAGACCTAATTAGGAATTATTATTAACAGTTTTAAGAATTGCAATTAAAAAATATCTATTGAAGAAAAATCGAAACAAAGTAATTGCAACAGAGCTGTTGAAAATTAGCAATTAAATAAAAATAAATCTTCTAAAATTCTAATTTTCAAAAAATGGCTTTTCTTTTTTTTTCCCCTTAATAAAATTGGCCAAAATAAATATGTAATATTTTCTGTAGCCGGGTAATGTAGTGCCATATTTTCTAGTAAATTACAAAATTCAGTTTTTCAATTGTCAATAAAATATTCATATTTTTTATCTTTTAAATTTCAAAACTTAATCCCTAATGAAATCTTTATAACAATAAAATAAAGAATATTTGTAAGCTGATTTTTAATTTTTTCCGAAAGAATGAATAATTTTATTTATAAGTTTTTTTTAATTAAAAAGTTTCTTCAAATACTTTGCATCACAAATAGTAAATATTATTATCACGGAACAAAGATGTTTAATAATTCATTCCTTATTAGAAATAAATTAAAATCTTAGATTTAACTGTATAGATTATTGAGATTAAAATTACCAAAGTTTTTGAGACAATTTTATTTATTTCAAAATCAAAATGATGAAATGATGTAGTGTACATTTACTTTTACACTTTGGGGTTATATAATGCAGAATAGAAGCAAGGAAAGAGACTTATCTAAATAAATATATAGAAAGTATTTTGAAATACCTTTTATTCATTCTGTTTCAATAATTTTTTCATTATATATGATTTATATTAATTGGAATTCCATAATAGTAACATGTTATTTAAAAATGTAAGTAAATTTAAGTATTATATTTTATTTAGTGTTAAATGAGCAGAACAAAATTTCAAGTACATAACAATATATTAATTTTTAGGATTCAACTATTTTTCCCATGTTTTTATATAAAAAAAAAATAAGCTTAAATTGTTCGAATGTTCGTAAGCATTTAATTTTGATGACAGGACATCATTAGCCAAATCACATTGAATTCGTATCTCGTGGCGCCATCTACCTGTAAGCAATAAACTTATTTCTGTTTCAATAAATATGATAATATTAAAACATTTAATTGTTTTGTTAATCAAACCAAAAAACATTGTTTCAACATATAATAATGAAGAACATTCGTAAAGTTTTCAGAAGTATATATTTATATTTAATAATGGAACGCTGAATACAAATACAATTTTAACGAATTCATACAATAAATTAATGCAAGCTTATTATTTTCAAAACAATATGAAAATATGTTAACAAAAGAAACTAGCACTCCAGAACTACATATAGAAAGAAAGTTTTAAATTAAGTTTGTTAAAAAATATATTTATAATTTGAAAGTTATTATTAAATATTTTGAAATGTTTCCAATAAAACAAGCTCGCTGAAAAAGACTTTATAATCTATACTGGCTAATAATAATAGAAATGTTTTTAATCACAGTGTTGACACAAATTATATCTTTGAACTAAGCCAGGTTTCTGCATCATTGGATTATATAGAGAATATTTATAGAAGAAAGTACATGCTTTGTCAACACTCAATCCTTCATCATCATCTGGTATCCATTCCCATCTATTAAGATTTACTTTTGTATATGCTTGTACACACTAGCACTCCGCAGCAGTTTTTTAACTATTTCATTGTCTGAATCGATGCCTATGTATGATAGAATACCCTTCAGAATATTTTCGGGATTTTTAGAAAATGTTCGTAGAGGACGATCCTGTAAAAATCCTTGTGACCACTTCCTTCTAAACGCCTTGCATTTTGGGCATCGTGGAGCATCCTTGAACAGAGACTTCTGCCTTGAAAAAACATGTCGGAACCTGTTGTCCCTCCTGCACGACTTTTTCTGTTTCGCATGTGAAGATTCACTCTTGGATCTTGCTGCAGAATGATCACTTTGGCAAAACCTCTGTTCTTCGTTAAGAAAGCATGGACATCCTGGATGTACAGGCGAATGGTTTTGGACAGGATGACAGGTTTGGACTTGCACAACTGTTGGACGCACCCAGAAACATTGCTTTGCTGCTGCGTACAGAAAGTGAAAGATTTTTTTTTTAGCCATTTTCTTTACAATATCTTCTGAATAACCTAACTTGGAATCAAGAATCTTGCAATCGAAGAGATCTGTTAGATATTCCGCTGCCTCAGAGATGAATCTTCTAGAAATGGGTTCTTCACCATCTTTTAAAGCTGTGGAATCGAATGGAAAAGAGAGGTTCGTTGAAATAGAATATATCTGGGTGGTTGCTTAAGACATCCCCTATTCGTGGAGGACTTGATTTAAAGTAGGATAAAATCAAAACTTTCATGGGGGTGTTTTTAGATTTTTTGATGCAATTTTCCTGACTTTGGGTGCCAGAATTTTGTATTTGTATTGGAACCATATTTGGGAGGATATGCACACTCTCCAGATTTGGAGCTTTGGCTAGTTTATTTTTCTTGTTCTTTTGTTTTTTTGTGGGCTTCACTACATTCAGTTTAGTCACTGATTTTTTTTTTGTGATATTGCAATTGAATCCTGCAATGAAAAATTTTCTCATTAAATGTATATCTTAACCTACAATTTCACATAGCTTGAAATCATGAAAATATATTAGTTTTACATTTAAAAACTGAGTAAAAACAAATACGCAAAACATTTTGTGTTCAAATAGAAATTAAAACACATTTTGATATACACTGGTGTCCAAAAGTTAAGCATAAATCGTAAAATGCGAAAAACATGGAGTAAATATTCGTAAAATTATTCCAAATTTCTTGCGGATATTAATTGGTTGAAGAAGAAACATTGGGTTTATGCAAAAATTTTCAGTCGACTACGTCCTGCGCGAGCAATTGGACATGTTTGCGAAAGGAAGAATCGTTGGAATGCTGGAATCGGACGATCACAAACCGAAGTGTCTCGAATTTTGAATGTGGACCTCAATCTACCCTCAATGTGATCTCAAGACTGTGGCAGAGGTTTTCAAAGAACGGGAGATGTTACCCGACAACCAGTATCAGGTCGACCAAGAGTCACAACCCCAGCCAAGACCGATATCTCGTAATAAGTTCGCGACGTCAGAGGGGGCAGTACTGCCAGAGCACTGGGTTCGGCGCTCACAGTCGCCACAGGAATACGAATTTCGAGACAAACTGTTTACAGGAAACTCAACATTCTGGCCTGTATGCCAGAAGACCAGCAGTTTGCATTCCTTCACGTCTGCGCATAAACGCGCTCGTTTGAACTGGAGTTTGAAACATCAACTTTGGAGAGTGGGAGAGTGGGTCAATGTGATGTTCAGTGACGAGTCCCGGTTTAATCTGAGTAGTGATTCTCGTCGGGTAACGATATAGAGAGAACGTGGAACTCGTTTTGAACCAAGAAACATGACGGAAAGACATCATTTTCCATCAAGGGGAGTAATGGTATGGGCAGGCATCATGATGGACGGCCGCACAGACACTCCATTTCTTTGACACGGGGTCTGTGACTGGTCAAAGATACAGAGACGAAGTTCCTTATGTTCGCTTGTTTCGAGGTGCTGTCGGTCCTGACTTCATATTCATGGATGATAATGCACATGCCACCGATCGGTGCTGGTTGATGACTTCCTTGAAACGGAAAACATCCAGCGCATGTCGTGGCCTGCGAACTCTTCTGATTTAAATTCTATCGAGCATGTATGGGATATGCTCGGGAGACAAATTGCAATCCTTTCGCACCCACAGAACTGAAGAGAACTCTCCAAGAAGCTTGGAACCGTTTGAGCCCACAACTCATTCATCATCTCACAGCAAGTATGGTAAATCGCTGTGCAGCGTGCCTAGCTGTCAGAGGTGACCACACGCCTTATTAAATTGCAGCATCAGTATTTTATTTAATGTTCTCTTTCATTTTTCTTTAAAGTGTGAACCCTTGCTGTGGTCAGTTTTCTTTCAGACTGCTACTTTGGATAATAAAATTAATTATTATCGTTCTTTTGATTTGCTCTCTTATTTTATAACCATTTTACACTCGCATATCACGTTTCCCGCCATTCTGATTTACAGTTCCTTCTTTATTCACATAATTATCAATTATGCTTAACTTTTGGACACCAGTGTACAACAAAAATATGCTTTGCCATACTACTAAAAAGGAATTTGTTAGAAATATCAATTGAATTGTTCATGCCACTTTCTGAAAAAGAAAATCGTAAGAGGAAAGTTTTAAATTGTTACATATTTAAAATTGTTGAATAAAAGTTGTTATAATGCTTTATTTATAACGCTAAATTTTTTGGCTCTATTATTAATCTGTTTATAAAATGTATCATTAGTTTGTTAATTTGTAAATAACGCACTCCAGAATACTTCAATTAAAATCATAAATTTAATATTTATTTTTCACTCAATCTTATTAAAACAATGATAGAACAGTTAATCTTAGAAATAAGAAAAATTAAATAATATATTTATGTAAACTTCAATAAAGTATCAAAGAATATATCTGAAATCATTTTATCTAAAAAATATATTTAATTTAAAAATTTATAATATATTCACTAATATAATTTTATAATATACATTTTATAGAATTTCAAGTTATTTCAAAACTGAATGATTAGAAAGTTTTCGTTTATCATTACATTGACGTTCACTCCTAACTATAAATCTTAATCCACATTAATATAATATCACACCAAACTAACAGATTTAACGTTAAGAGTTGGAGTCACTATAAAAGTAGTCAACTTTCTGTTTTTACGAAAACTTCTTTTAACGATCTCGTAATTATTATTAAATAATTATAACTCGTAATTATAATTGATTCGTAATTATTATTAAAATAATTTGTAATTATTATTAAAATCGCAATTATTGTTAAAGTAATTTGTAATTATTATTAAAATCGTAATGCTCCAAGTAATTTTGTTCATCAAGTTTATTAAGAGATAATTTTTCCTCCCAACTTCATCGATTCCTTTAACTGGTTCATTTTTAACCTTAATTAAAGTACTTAACTGCTACTTGCCCACTAATCACTAAATTTTAAACCTTCACCCATAAAAATGCAATATGATATGCTCGAAACATCTTTTGGGAGGAAAGGGAACAAAATTATAGTTTAGGAAGCCATTGTTAATTACTAAAATGCATGCGTATTCCTTAAGTGGGTAAGATAATTATACAAAATTGCAGCTTTGCTTTCATGAAATATAGGGCATAATTAAAAGATGAATTCATTTATTCACTTACAGCGTTCTTTTAATGGCAACTAAATCATTTAGTAATTGCCAAAACAAGACAGGAATAGTACTGTCAAATAATTATACCCGACAACAAACACCGACAGCTTTTGTTATCATTTATTAAGATACTCGGAATTCTTCAGGTGAAAAGTGGTTTTAGTGCTAAAAAGGATATATTATCGTTTATTTCTTTTAATGTAGAAAGCGTTTTTTTTTTTTTTTTTTTTGCTGTATTGGTAATACTGAGTTATAATATTCTGTAGCAAAAAAGCATATACTTAACAGACTATTTGAGCTTACAACTGCGTCCAAAAAGTAAGATCAATTTTCAATTTAAAATTACGGGACTTATGGAATTTCAATTTTTTTTTTTTTTTTTTTTTTTTTAGGTTGTTGGCACTGTCCTTGACATCTGTGTGAAATATTTGACGTCAAAATATTCATTAGTGTTTGAGTTATGCTTGAATTTGTGAGACGCTGAAACTGATTCCGGCGATTTTTGAAATGTCTGAATTAATTGAGCTAAAACATGCATTAAATTTTGTTTGCGGAAACGTATAGAATGTTGAAGAAGACATTCGGTAAGCATTCCTATATTGGAAAGAAATGTTTAGAAGTGGTATAAACAGTTCAAAGAAAGCAGAGAACGCATTGAAGATGAAGAGCCATCTGGTCGACCATCAACCTCAACCGACGACCTCACGTTAAAAAAAATAAATATTTGGTACTTGAAAATCGTCGATTTACAATTAGAGACCTTGCTGAGGGTGTTGGAATTTCAAAAGGATAGGTCAATTCCAGTTTTGGCCTCAAACGCGTCAAATCTCGATTGGAACCGAAAACAATGAATGCGCCAGATCACTACATTGACTTTTCGTGACGTTTTCGCCAAAAATGAAACCTAAACTCAAAAGACTACTCCGGGGACACCGTTTTGAGGGATTGAAGAGATTCAACGTGAATTGCCACGGGCTGTGAAGGCTATCCCTGCCGATGACTTTTTGGCGTGCCTTGAGGATTGGAAAAAAAAGCTGGCATAAGTGTATTGTGACAGGAGGATTATTTTGAAAGCTATGAAATAAATTTTAAAGAATAAATAAAGAATTTTTTTAAAAAATAATTGGTCTTAGTGTGCGAAAACATCTCTGTGAACAGATTTCCAGGAGGAGAGAGGAGGAGAGTTGGGGGTAGTGCATTAAATAAGGAAACAAACAAATAAATAAATGAAAAGGAATAGACAATTAATAAAGCTGAAAGATGTTACAACATTAGCGCATACAAAATGGGCCTATGGTAACGAATTGAACTACATGTAGTTTGCGTTGGGAAATCACTGGAGGTTTCTGGCAAAAGTGTAATCGATGTGTTCCCAAGCGGTTATCGGTCCGTTGGTGTTAATGGGTTCACAGCCTGTACTCACGTTGTCTATCTGCATATGACTTTTTTGAAATCGTCTTTAATCTCTCTATCTTCTGCAGTACATTTTCATGAATTTTGGTTTTACCATCGTTGCATTTAAGCCCGATGCTATAAAACTTATCACTTATTTTTTGATTTCTCTCTATGAACTTATTTCTCACTACGAGTTTTATTCTAGACTAACTCCCCCTTCTCCCCATCAGAGACGTGGCTCTAACCCCATCTACTGTAATCCTTCAATTTTTCTGGACACGATGATATATTTAGATTTTCCCAAATTATGCACAGTTTCGAAATTATTAGCATTTCAAACTGGGTATGAAAACGAAACAGTCCAATCCTAAGCCTTGCTACTCATGGAAATCGATTTTACAGATGTTTTATTAAATGGTATCATATATTGTGCGAGTGGCCTATAACCTATAAAAGAAGGAATTTTAATGTGAAGAATTACCGAATTAGACACGAGAAATTATGGTACAAATTATTTTATTCAAGCAATTGTGATCATGCACATTTGATAAAATTTTTTTATATGTACACCATGCACATTTGATATAATCATTGAATTTTTATATAACAACAGTGCAGTTTTAATTATTGACAGGATCTGCTAAACAAAAAAATTTGCCTCAAATAAATTTTATATATTTAAACTTAAATGAGCATTAATAATAATAATGCCAAACATGTTATTACCTGATTTTTTTCACGAAAAATTTGTCGTATAGAGTAATAATTTAAATGTGAGAGAATAATTATTCTATTGCTAAAAGTATATTAAATACTTTATAAAAAAATTTACATCTTTTATGTTATAAAATAATCATAAAATATATCTTAAATATAGAAAAGTCGATAAAACAGAAACATAACGTGTGAATGAACTTGATTTACTAACCTAACCTAACTTTAATGGCTTGGCTTAATATAATGTCTGGCCATTTCATATTTATTAAGTAACATTTCGTCTGGGGTAAACGATCATGAAAAGACAATATTTTAGCTTATTTTTTTCTTTTTAAAATAAATCAGACATTTTTACTTCCCAAGAAATTGTTCATTATCACGAAACATCTTTTCGCGAACAAACTATTATTTTCAAGGTCAAATGATACATTGATTCACTGCGATTTTTCTTGATGTGATGTATAATAATTTAAAACTCTAATGCTTAACATTTTATAAGACTAGAAAAACTTGTTCATATCAGTAGTTGGAACGCAACTACTACCTCCAGTTCTGCAACATAAATTGTCTTTTGACGAAACCTGTGCCACTTTAAGTCAATAAGAAAAATAACATAAATTAATACTGGTTCACTTTTTGATAACAAACCTTAATTGTCTTAAATTTCAAAATTGATAATAATTATTTTCTGATTGGTACACAATTTCCGCTTTAAAATCTAAATCCATTAAAAAAAAAAACTTTATAACCTTCACAACATATTTACACATTAAAAGAATTTTTCAGTTTTGATTACCATCAAACCATAAGTTAAAAAATATATTTATTTTAGTTGTAAAGAAACAAAATCAGAATTTCTCATTATGCTGAATAATTTGAAAATTGTATCGTAATTCATTTTCTGAAAAGCCAGTCACCGATCACATAATTAATTATGACATTTAAATATTCTTTATTGGGATAAGAAATTAAATGTATTGCTTCCCTGCAGTAAAAAAAAAAAGCCTAGCAAAATAAATATTCAGTAAAACAAAAAAAAGAAACCCTGATAATATAAAAACATTTAATAAAACAATAATCATTGTGACATTTAATAAAACAAACATGAATTCCTCTTAAAAGAAATACTTCCCTTTATAAAAAAAAAAGAGCGAAACGGCAAAAAGTTTGAGTACCTGTTAAATGATTAGTAGTTTTAAATTGAATTTTCAATTAACAATGAAAAGCAGCTCTTCACTTTTTTTTTTTTTTTACGATACATTTTTTTTGCAAATCAATATTCATAAAAAATTAATGAGTTTAATAAAAGGCAAACATCAGATTTAAATAAAATATTGCTTTTTAACGAGCAATTAAATTAATAATTATTAATGATTTTTATTACACCTACACTATGAATATTTTTTCTAATAAAATTTATTTTTTAAGTGAACTTTGATCTTTTAAGTCAATGTCATAATATTTCTCATACTTTACCTTTATTTTTTTAATATTCAACTTCGTGAAACTCAAAAATAATTCTCTCAACTGAAAATAGCTTAACACTTAAATCTTTCACTGGTTTCAGAATACGTGTGTTTTCCTTTTTCCAAATGCCAATAAATTTATTTATTTCATGCATTCAACTATTTCACTAATAGATTTTTACGAAGATTTCTTTGATATTATTCAGTTATTAACAATTCCTATTATGTTTTTAATAATTGAACTAATAACTTTATATAAATATTTATTAGACATAAATTCAGACAATTTCTCAACTATAGATTTGTCTATAACGTTGAAAAGATTATATGATTATTAATTAATCTATAGGTAAAAATAACGAAAACATTACCAATATATTTATTAAATAATAATATTAATAATTTTGTCAAAACAAGCACATTAAAAAAATTATTTTAGTAAAGCAAGCACTAGAATTTATAAGAAAATATAAGTGCAATCTGCGGTGATACAAATTTTTTAATATATTATGTAGGGGTTTTTTTTTTATGCGAAAATTAAAAGGATGAAAAAATCTCACCAGCTAAATAAATGCAACACTGGTAATTCTGCACATAATTTCTCAAGTTCGTTTTAGAAAAGAAAATTAGAAAAAAAAGTGAATGTGATGTATAATTAATTCTCTAAGGATACTAGGTTATTTTTTAAAAATTAATCCAAATAAAAAATATATGGAAAAAAATTTTTGGTTGAGAATAGTTTTAAATGCCTTTATTTTTAAATAAATACTATCTTCCTTATACGAAATACATTCCCTAACTCCTTTCAGGCAAAAGCATTTAAGGTGGATCCGCATACTAAAAGCTCAAGACGTAGGACGCCATTATAATCTGGTCTAGTATCCAGCTGTTTAGGTCTTTTTTGAACTTGAATTCATGTAAACTCGATGCAAGACTTCTGATGAACACTGAAACAATGATTCTGCAAACCAATAGGACCTGAAGATGGTCAGAAAAATTAGGCTTTGTGCTAAACCGGATCTTTCAACAATGCACTTTGATCTTCAATATGAATTCATTTTTTAGAAGGCCATAAAATAGTAATAAAATAAAGAATTTGAGGTTAATATTTTCTGTCTCTTTCGTAATAAAGATGACACTGCATCAATGCTTTGATCTTTTTTTCAACGTTTTATATATTATTTGTATTAATATGCATACATTTCTAAATCAGAAATATGCAATTAAACGCAGATGAATTTTATCTCACAAAAAATTAGAAATACACTATGTGGAAGAAAGTGACGGGACACGACACTATAACGACATAAATCCATATTTATTAAAAAATTAATACTAGGTAGGGCCTCCTTGGCTGCGATCACAGCTGCAACCCTTCTGGGCATGCTTTCCACTAAATTAGCCATAGCGGCAAGAGGAATTTCCTTCCAAATGTTTAACAGGAAGTTCCATAATTCAGGCTTGCTTTTGGGGGAGTGGGGTGCAGGCCCTCAACCGACGGTCCATTCGTCCCAGACATGTTCAATTGGGTTAAGATCAGGGCTCTGCGCCGGCCACTCCATGTGTTTAACGTTGTTGTTCACATATCAATCAAGAGTCCTCCTTGCAACATGGCATGTTGCGTTGTCGTCTTGATACCAGCAATCATCCATACCGTACGTTGCCCACAAGGTAGGAAGGACATTGTCGAGAATATCAGTTTCTATCGGCATTCATTGCACCATCAACCTTCACCAGTGGGCCAGCCCCATACCAGGAGAAACAGGCCCATATCATCAATCCTCCTCCACCAAACTGTACAGTTGGGATGACACACTGGGGCAAAGGGCGTTCTCCTGGTAAACGTCTTACCCAAACACATCCATCGGAACAGGAAAAGGGTAAATCGTCACTCCAAAGGACGCGTTTCAGTCATCCAGAGTCCAAGTACGGTGGTCTTTGACCCATTGAAGGCCCGCTTTCTTGGTTGTTGGTTTTCGTAATCAAGGGCTTATGGGCCGCCGAACGTCCAGTGTAACCCAACTTATGGGCCTCGATACGAAGAGTCTTGGTCGAAACGGCCACACCTGTGGCTTGTCTAAACTCATTAGCGATGCTATCCATGGATGTTTGACGGTTACTTCGAATCTCCCCTGCCGAGCACCCACCGGTCCCTGCTGGTCAGAACTGTAGGCCGTCCACTTCGGGGTTTGTTCCTGACAGTGGCCCTTAGTCTTGTAGCGACACGCAACACATGCTACAGTTGATTTTGAGCAGTTACGGAGGCGAAATATCTCCTAATTGACACCTTGGCAAGATGCAATCCAACCAACACACCTTTCTCAAACTCAGACAACTCTTCCCGTGGCGGCATCTTGACAAAAAAAACAACTCTAGTCGACTCCACAGAGTATTTATAGGATATGGCTGACACGTGATACCTATTATTGCGCATGTGTTAGCTGTATTGTCGACTTTTCTACTTTTCGAGCGATGTCCCGTCACTTTCTTCCAGATAGTGTAGTAAAGGACGCTTAATAAATTATATATATGAAATAATAATAATCAATATAATATATAAAATTTCCCTAAAGCATGCCTAATATCACAAATGATTTTATTTATTGCAAGAATAACAACAACAAATGTTTTGAAAACATCAAGATTTCATTTATTAAATATTTAAGAGAAATGAAATATTTGTTTCGAAAGTAGTTGTACGATAGAACTTTTCTTTTCTTTCTTTTGGCAATAATATTGATAATTGTCAAAATAATTTCAAAAACAACTACAGCATATGTTAAGCAACAAAATACTGAAAATTTATGCAAAATTAATTTTAAATTAATTTTAAATTACTTCTTGATTATTACAATTTATAATAATAAAAATTAACAATTCAACAAATATTATGATACAGGGTAAAAAATAAATCAGATATAAATTGAATATTCACAAACAAAATTCCTTTAAAACATTCATTCAGCATAACAAATAATTAAAGTTCTATGTATCTGTGAAAAGAAAAAGACCTCATTTCGAATTTCTCTTTTCACACAAGTCTACACAAAACCATATTGAATCATTATTCAACGTAATGCAAGTAACGCATCTGGTCCCATACAAAAGAATGGCCGAGCTATTGAAGTATACACCTTTTCACTTGATGAGCATCTTGACTCAAATTGACAACCCTCTATGCACACTTATAAACATTTTATGGGGGAACTGATTTTTTTTGTAAACGTGGTTTACACAAAACAAAACTTTCCTTCTTCCATGCATTTTCACATTTTCACAATCACATTTTCAACAATTTTTCACAATTTTTTCATTTTTTCACAATTTTTTTCATTTTTTTTTCACAATCACATTTTCACAATCAATCATTTTCACAAATCACATTTTCTTTATTTGCAGAGTCATCTTTATGACGTTCTACAGAAGTTTGACTTTATATAGTACGTTGGATACCAAATTGAACGCTGGGCCGTATATTGTGATAGAATAGAATTGACAGAAGGCTACTGAGCTTCTTGAATATTACCTTTTGGTTTTTAGCTACTAGTAAGAATTCAGCTTTAGTCTTCGATGTGGACTGAAGACTGATATGGCATAAAAGAAAAAAAAAAAAAGGATAAGTTTAAGAATAGTATGGCATAATTTTTTAAAAATAATTTTTCTTCATAGTCATATCCACTTTAAAATGACTGCTGATAATATGCAAATCAATTAATTATACAAGAAAAGG
>BPLR01013961.1:0-21825 GCA_021605095.1 Caerostris extrusa
ATGTTTAAAGTTGAAGAGTTTTGCACCCACTTCTGATATACTGTTATATTCCTCTTTTGAAAAACTAGTCTAAGAAAAATCAAAATTTCTATCCAAAAGTTCTATTTTAATTTCTATCAAAGAATTTTCTGATTGAATTTATCGAATTTATCTCACAATATAATACTGAATGCCAGGTTGTAATTCCGTTCTGTGACCCCGAAGGCATATCTCCTCTTTCCTTTTTGCCCAGTTAAGTGTCACGTAAGCCACTGAGTAGAGCTGAATCTGTTGCAGCCATCACAATGTTTCAAACATTACCTGACATTAGAAAGAAAGCCACACTACTTACTATAAAGCAAAGTCGTGCTTAAATTTAAGTAAAATAATAATAAAATTATCATTTAATAACAAACAAGTGATATAAACAAAAATGTTCTTAAAGTCAATTCCTACTTTTTTCACTCTATTGCAGAAAAAATCCTTTACAAATAAAGCTGAAATTTTCCTCTTACATCTGGCGCCATCTATTATTAGATACATGCAACTTAAATATAAAAAAAAACTAAAATTAATGAATTAAATTTAATGAATGAATTAATATTTTAAAAACTGCATTAACATCAAGTGTCATCCACTACAAGTTTTTAAGAAATGTATTTGAACAAGATCTATATTAATTATTTATCATTATATAAGGAATTTAAAAATTAATATACAATTATATTACAAAACTACTTCATGATTATGTAAATTTTTCAAATAAAACCATTTTGCTTCGCTTTCTGCTTTTAAGGATTTCGGCTGGTGTTACCAAATCGTAAATAATTTCACGTGTGTCATGGCTAGTGATGTCATGTAAGCGGCATTGGCATATCCATCATTTTTGGTCACGGAGCCATCATCCATCATTCTTTTCGCCTGAAGCACCGGACAGTCCGGGCTGTGATTGATGGACGTCCCCCCTTGAGACCCGTTTCACGCTGAAAACAGATAAAGGCTTCTTTTCAAAACTATTCTCTCATTTTTGTTCTGTGTCAGAGAAATTGTTTTTCGCAGCTTATCGGTTTATTTGTCCATTTATATGGGTCCACATATTTTGGTTTAATTTTAAAACAGGTTTACTTTTGTGAAAAATTGACACTGATTTGTTATTATTATTATTTATTTTTATGTTATTGATTCTGGTATAAAGCATTTTTATGTAATTATTTTTTTTCAGATGTCAATAAAAAGTTTAAAAAATAATAATGATAATGCAACTTGTAATTTTTAGGAAGAACACCTTAAATCATTAACATGAGTCTTTATATGCGTAATTATCACCAATTTTCCTTATTTTTTTTACATCCTAAAATTAAAATTGGTGATAGTTATGCATATAAAGACTCACTCCCTTTAAGATTCAACTGTGCCTTTTAAGAAGTTAAATATTTATAAATGAATCATTTTCTGCTGGATATCCAATCTAAAATATTTTTAATAACTATTCACGATTCAATTTACAGACTACAATGATAAACCTTATGTATTTTATTTCTTTTAAAAATTAGATTAATTTTCAAAAAACTTGAACTTTAATGTATAACTTTAGCATATAAATAAGGATAGCACATATAAAAATTTGCAAATTTGCTAAAGTGCGTGTATATGCTTAAATGCTTAATGTAAAGTATTTTGTGGTTAATATATAAAGCGTTTTAAGTATAAACACACATAATATATATACATAATATATATATATATATGTTTGTCTTCAATATGTTATAATTTTTTAAATTGTTAGACTCGTTGACAAATATAATGCTTTATACATATAGAAATTGATAAACATATTAAAATCTTGCTAGTCGATATTTGACAGCTTTTTTTTTGATATTTTTGACAATCACTGAATCACTGCTGTCACAATTTATTTACATGCCTCAAAATTTTAAATCAGAGACTCAAAATTTTAATGTCAGTAGAGATTTGATTATACGATCAGTGAGATTGATGATTTGCTCTATAACTTTTAATGTAATCTTAATAATATAGATCTATATTGAGTTGCATATCGAGAAAAGGTCTTATAATACATGTAGCTGAATTTTTATTCTCGGTACCTTATAAATTTTTTATTTTATTTTATTGGCTAATATTTTACATTATTCTTTAAAAGGTGAAGTATTTTCAAGAAAATATTCAGAATATGTTCACTACTTAAATTATTTCAAATTTTTGATAGAGCCTACTTAATATAAAAATTAGGCCTGATCTGGTTTATGCCCAAATACCCTTCTGTATACATTTCAAAAAAAATATTTAATGATTTACGTAAAAAATTTCTTAAACTATTTATTTTGTAGATCAAAAATTTTGTATTATTCTTACCTTTTCTTGTAAATATAAATATAATGTATATGTATATAATTTTGTATACCTCTATTAAATACTTCTATTTCATAGTATTTAAAAACAATTACAGTAAAAGAGGTATTTGTTAATTAAAAATTCTATCAATAGAAAATATAAATTAATTTTTTGTGCTTATTTTTAATTCGAATATTTATATATCGAAAAAAACATGTAAATTAAAAATATTATTCTTTATTAGAAAAGTACGGAAAAATTGTAGATAAAATATATTTTTAAAAAGGAGTTATTTGTTTTTGATGATAAATATTTTGTAATATCCATTTTTGCAAAAATACATATTAGAAAAATATTTTTAAATTCCTTAAAATTATTTTTTTTCTTTAAAATATCTGCTATATTTATTTACATTAAAAAAAAATAGTGATAATTATTGTTGGAAACATATAAAAAAATAGTTATAAAACTAAATAAAAAATCGAAGAATTCAACGAAGCCAACTTTTACTTTCTATTTTACCACCAGATGGCATCACAGTCTGGAATAACTTATGAATGAAAAGCAGCCTCTATTTTTTACTGCTAATTAGTATTACTTTGGGGATTTTTAGTCCTTGTTGCTTCGCATCCCCAAATACCCCTTCGATTCAAGTAGTATTACTTTCAATCATGATTATATTTATACTAATAAAACAATCAATAATCATCTGTAAATTGTTTTCCATTTCCATAAATCAATTTCTATCCCCCCGAAATGTAGAAACAGAAATATTTATTTATACATATGTCCAAGTAGAGCATCTGAATAGTTTAACTTATGCATAGAATATTAAAAAAATGAATATAATAGAAATAGTTAACACACATACAGCTAAACAATTTAAGGTATATATTTTCAGATATATTCAAATATGCATTTATATTTCAATACGTAATTATATTTAATTAATTAATTAAATATAACTCAATTATATAAATAAAAAAAGTTCCATTCATATAAATAAAAAATAAAATGTGAGAGAAAATAATAATATATACATCTATTTTTTTTCACAAAATATCTTTTTACGTTTAAATAATTTTTAGTAAAATTAAGGAGATCATAATGAAAATTTGAAGTTAAACATCTGAAAAGAATAATAAATAATTTAAAAAAATTTCTAAAACAACTAAAAAACAAATTTTTCCCATTATATTATTTTTTTAATATTTATTTTATTTTTATTTTATTATTATTTATTTTTTAGCTTTTAATATATTTAAAAGTCATGTAAAAATAAATGAATAAATAAATAAAATAAAATATACAATAATTGCAAGAAAATAAATACAAACTCCCTCCAAAGTTTTCGTCTATGTGTGATTCTCGTTAAAAATCAAAGAAAAGAAGTAGAAATAGTTAAAAATGTCCATTGATCGTAACTTGAACAGATTATTCCACATACTACAATACTGTTTATAACACCGATATTTTTTACATTTAAAAAAAAATATATAAGAATATTTTTACGCTGAAATAAATCTCACAAAAGGTTTTGCATACGATTTAGACTATTATTCATTATGTCTGGGTCACACCAACTTTTGATATTCATTTAGAAATTATTTTTGCTGGAACGTACTAAATTCAATAAAATTGCTTCCCTAGAATATTCACTTGTTTCTTATATAAGAATGCATGTGAATATATTAAACAGGATATATATATGAATGGATATTTAAAATCATAATTCGTCAAATATGCTACTAAAATCTTTAATGCATGAAAAAGTAGGAAAAACAAAATTAATTCGAATTATGTTAAAACTATCTAAAGTTATTCGTCTAACTTATAGAAATTTAATCAAGTTTTAAAAATTGTTTAACCAGGAGTTTACAGATATATATATATTTTTTATCAAATTTAAATTGTTATTATTCACAAAATTTTGCGCAAAGCATTCATGCTCTCAAAAGCATTATTACATTTTTAAAACGAATTTATTCAAAAATAATTGAAAGATAATGACAAATTTAAATAAAATGAAAAAAAAAAAAAAAATGTTCTTGTTAAATTGCATGAAAGCAATAAATTTTAATTAATGTTTATTCGAAAATTAATGTTTATTCGAAAATGCTTGTAAAGCCTTGAACATAGTTCATAAAGAAATATTTTTCCAAAATTAAAATCGAATTGAAGAGAAAATAATACTGATAACTATTCAAAAAGATAAAGAATTTGTATAATTTTTTTATTAATTCTATTACCAATTATTTTAATAAATATCAATAATTTAAATTATAGAAAATTAAGATTTATACCTTAGCAGTTATGATCTGGTTTTGGCTGCTTTAAGGAAACTATACATTTCTTACTTGGATAAATATAATTAGGGAAACAATTCATCCCAGAAATTCTGAAAATTTTTCGAATATATATACATATATTTGAAGATGATTGCAATCCTAAATCTTTTTTTTAAATAAATCCTTTTTTACAATTTTACCTTCAAGAATATTAAAAATAACTTTGTTTAGCTTCAGAATGTGTCATTTTAATTTACAGATAATTTGATGTTAAAAATTACAGTGTTAAGAATATTTAAAAACCAGTTTAAGTTAAAATAAGAAAAATAATTATATATTCATATCTACGTACGTCATACATTTTATGAAAAAGTATATTATGAAAAAAATTTTGTATTTTTATAAAGAGAAGTATTAGACTTCAGATTTACTTTAATTATGACACTCGATATCAATTTCCATAGTTTGCTTCCGTTGTCTTATAAAACTTACAATATTTTTAAAATAGTAGCAGTAAATTTTAATTTATGTTTTTCAAATAAAACGAATTTTTATTCATTATAATTTGTTAAGATTAATAGAGGTATGTTGTTTTCCAGTATGTTGTTTTTCACATATCAGAAACGTCTAAATTTGATGGTTTGAATTTCTACCGACAGATGGCAGCACGGAATTGGGCTTTGAATTATGGGTTTGGGATTCAAGTAATAGTGAACTTTAAACAGGTTAAAAAAATTTTTGTTTTTGAAAATTAATTGAATTTTGTCATAAAAGAAGATACACATTACAAAATTAAACATATGAAATAACGACATAAGTTTAGGAAAATTATTGTCTATAAATTATTGTCTTATAAATATGCATTCCTAAAATAAATTAATCTTAGATATTCGAATTCGATACGATTAGATACATGTTTTTAAAAGATAACAGAAATTTCTTTTTCTATAATATGATTTCTCATAGAAAATTTTTTTTTTTTTGAAATACGATTGAGTTCCCTGCCATTGAAATAAATAAAAATAATTTTGAAACTTGGGAATAAATAAATAAATATCAGCTACGATAGAGATAATTTAGATAAATTTTTACACAGTTGACCAAAATATTTGAAAATTTCAATGTAACGCAATGCTATTTTAAAATGAAGGCTAATTAACTGTAGAAAATACTAAAAAAAAAAAAAATGTAACGAACTCTTTTTCCCCATGCATTTTTATTTCCATTTTTTTTTTTTAAATGCTTTCATGCAATTATTTAAATCTGTATTCAGTATTTTAACATGAAATGTTCTGTATTAATTTTAAAAACTCAAAATATTTGACAACGCTGCACCATTGCTACAATAAGTCTTGTTTTTTATATAAAAAGAGAGTCAAAAAATTAATATGTTTGTATTGAGATGATCATCGCCATTTTCTTCTATTTTATAATTTTTAAGAACAGTTATATTAAACAGCTTTGTTTTATTTCTTTTTGAATCAGATGAAAATTAGAAATCGATTAAGAAAATTTTGTTGTTCATTTTAAAAGCAGTTTTTATGTAATAAAATTCTTGTTACTAAAAAAAAACATTTTAGAAAATAAAAAATAAAATACAAATCTTGTTAATAAAAATAGTTTAAATAAATAAAAATAAAAAGAAATCTTGTTACTAAATATAGTTCAAATAAACTATTTTTTATATATTTTTCTATTTATAGTATTTTTCATTTTATGCGTCTAAACTTTTATTGCGTAAAAGCATTAAATGGAAGAAAAAACATTTTATAATCATTTTAAATCAAAATACAGCTTACATTTTAATTAAAATTTAAGAGTTTGGTAGTAAAATGTTTTTTTCAGTTGTGTATTGGTTATTTAATTTTTAGGTTATACTAATGACTACTATAATTGGGAAGAATAATCAGGTTTGCTTTCAAAAAAAAAAAAAAAGCATAATTTGCAGAAAATTAAAGTTGAAAAGCATTTAAGAAAACTCACAATTAGATAATTATTTATTTTGCTAAAAGCACAATAAAAAAACCTGGATGATAACGAAACAGTACAAAAATTAGAAAAATTAGATGCCTATAATCATACCCTTTTCTCGTCAATAGTTATTTTGTAACAAAATGTATTTTTTATTATAAAAATAACAGTATAAAATTAGATTAAATGAACAGATTTTTGATAATTTACTTCACTATTTAACTGTAATTTTAAGTATTTAACTTTAATTATAACTATTATTTTTATTGGTGCATGTTTAAAAGCAAAATAATCATAAACAACATAGTATTGTTGTATTATGTACACAATTTTGTTGGAAATCCTTTATATTAAAAAATAAATATATTCTATTTGTATGAATGGACAACAATAATAAGTTGTACAAAATATTAATCAATTATTAGATGTAATCTTGCCATAAAGACCTAGGACTTATTCCTTAAATCATTATACTAGTATGTGAGTACAATAAATTACAAGAACAAAAATTCTCTCATTTAAAATCACTGATATGAAGAAAATTAATTCGAAATTTCAACCACCATTTACCAGATAAACTGAATAATTCAATAGGCCATTCTCGAAAAAGAAATCTGCCATCACTTTTTTATTGACTCTTTCATATATTTTTGTAATGAAAGCCTTAACCTTTTCAGGAAAGTTTTAATCATATATGTAAACCAACGCATTTTTTGAGGGAGGAAATATACAATTTGAAAAGTATATAGTTTTTTATCATTTTTATCATTTTCAAGTATTCATTCAGTTCATTATTTTCAAGTATATATTTTCTTATCATGAAAATTCTACAAAAGTGTCATCTATTAAAATAAATTTTCATGACAAATTAAAACTTTTTAACAAGAAATTGTTCATAAATATTTCCTCATTGAATATTCCTTGTTACGTTAATTATTGTAATATGTGCACTTCAATAATAATATTTATATTCTTTTCCAATATAATTTTTAAAATTTTTAAGTAGCCAGATTTGTGACAACGTGCGCCGCTGGTGAGCATTAGGGTGGAGGTTCAATCCACAGGCGGCTTCGTTGTAAACACTGTTGCAAAAAACGAAAGAGACTCGATATGGCATGTGATGTTCAGCATCTTGCCACGTAAGTCGGCCTGAGTTGGTGGGAGTTTTTCGGGGTTTTTCCCATACGATACTCACATGCGGGGTAGTTATCCCTAAAAGTCCTCCCGGAAGGCACTGTCCTCCTTCTTCAAAGATACGGTGCAGAAGTCAGACCTCTACCTACAGATGCTTTATTACAGCAGAATCCCTGTTGTCGTATCTCTCCTTTCCTTCTTTCCATGAGAGATATGACAACAACAATCATGTTCTGTAAAAGCTAACTTAAGGATGAGATATTAACTAACTGAGACGTCATCGACAGCGACATTACAATTATCCTAGAAGTAAACAGGCACATTTTACAAGAAAGTTACATGTTGTTGTATTCAATTTTTTCATTGTTCTTAGCCAAAGAGTAATTATATTTTAATGTATAATACATTGACAATTAAATAATATTGATTTTGAATGATTTAACTAATACAGGTTTCATGTTTAACACTATTCTCAACGTTCAATGTAGACCGCATCGTTAGAATTAACCGGAAGTGCACGTAATTAATTTTCAGCATGCACTTTAATCATTAGATCCCTATAAATGCATGGCAATCAATTCAATTGCAAAGCCGTACAAAGCTATTGCGGATTGACTCGACAAATATCCGCAACATGATACCAAAGCAGTTTCAGTAGTCAGTATCGTCCATACCAGACCCATCAATACCTTAACCATCTTGAAATGCTGACGTCATTTAAGCCCCAGTGACGTCATATGACTGATCCGTTAGAGTGCTCATACCATCGAAAGAGAGGCTCAAATTTAATTTCAGAATAACTGTTAAAGTATCCGAAACTTCGGATGAAAAACATCCATTTTCACTCTAGTTTAGATACTTAATATTGAGCTCCTATGAGAATGAAGGAATTATAGAATCCAACATTTGATTTAGTTAAGCGTAAATTTTTAATTGGAGTAAATTTCTGTTATTTATTTACAGTCACTTAACTTTATACATATGATAATGCTTTAAAATGCATAATGCAATTTTAAATGAATGAAATATTCTGCCTCATATATAAGCAGTTATCAAGGCACTAGCTTGGATGCTCCATGGATGCGTGGGCAATAATACATTTCCTAATATTTTGATACATATTACTTTAAACTAGAGATGGATCCATGTTTCATTTTCTAATTTCGCAAGAAAATCTGAAGTTCCTAAAAAAATATATATATTATATAATATATAAAAAAAAGCTATATCTTCTAGCATTTTCTTCTCACGAGAAGAATTTTAGCATTTAATTCCTAGGAGTAATGTACATTATTTGACAAATATATAATAAACCCATTACTCAAATTGGACAGCAGACGATGTGGGTTATTGTTTTTGCACATCGACGACTAATTTTGCTTATTACAGTAATGAGAATAATTTGATTATTTTGAAAATAATAAACAATGAATTTATATTTTTTTATTACTCTTTTGAGCATTATTCAATTTTTAAACTCCTGTAATTTTATATTTGCAAAACTTGGCTTTTATTCCATGAAATTTCTCAAAACTACATTATGTCTTATAAATTAATACTTATAAAAATTAAAAAGCTTTGATTTTTCATTCAGCAGGAATGATTTTCATTATTAATTTCTCTACAGTAGATATATTTGTCGAAAAAGTCAATATGTTAGTTTTAAATATTCTATCTACGGTGTAGCATTTTTTTTCCACGAGAAGAGTTTTGGTACTTCATTCTCTGAGAGAGAAATGCATGTTATTTGGCAAGTATACAATATCAACCCATCACACAAATTTAACAAGCAGTATTGTGGGTGGTTATATTACATGCATTTAGAATTTTGTACTAAAGAGAACAACCTGTCGCTCAAATCTAATAGCAGATATTGTATAATGAGGAAATGAGCGAATGTCTGTGGGACCTTCACAGGTCGAAAAATCTATAGATTGAATATGAACTATACTATGAGTTATTCCATCGTGATGGGCGATAGACCACGAACTGAGAAATAACTACACATGGTAAACATCTAACCTCCTTCCCCTTCTTGACGAATTTTCTGAAAAGGAGTTTTTGGGTATAGAGAGAGTTCTGCAACGAGTCGAACAGAAGTTTTTCCTTTTTTTTTTTTGTTGTTTTTCTTTTTCTGAAGTGACTGAATAGGCCAGAGATTCTGCCTGTTTCCAAAGTGAACCCATTGTGATTTCGTGAATCACGCCATGTGGCATAATCCGCCGCAGGTCTGTCGCTGTCCAGGCTATTAGATTCGACATTGACTGGAGAACTCTGAAAATCTCTGTCTTAAAGTGAATTGTATGTATTAATTAATCGTGCACTTGTGAATCAAACTTAAATCTCAATTTTTTTTTTTTTTTTTGTAAATTATAAATTTTAATAAACAAGAGTTGTGTATTTATATATATATATATATATATATATATATATATATATATATATATATATATATATATATATATAGTGCTTGTAAATAATATTTAAAGTGTTCCCATGACTCTGATGGTGGGCCTCTTCTTGAAGCTGTTATAGGTCTAGTATAGAACGAGACATTAAAATCTTAATTGTATCGGTTCGATTCATTCATTGTTTTTTTTTTTCCTTACCATCTGTCAATTTTATTTTGAAAAATCACCTTAAAAAAAAAAATAGGGTTTTTTTTTAAAGATCTTTTTCACGACAGAACATGATTCATCTCTAGTTCAATTAAATAATATTTATAGCATTAGAAAATTTTAAATTTTTTTATTATCGTTTTTTAATTTATCGCAATTTTTATTAATTATGCGCTAACGTAGATGCTGGATTCAAATGCACTGCTACTATAATTTTTAAAATTTTTCTAATCTTATTTCAAAGGTCTCAAGATATGTCATTTATTGAAAATGTTTGTTTCAAAAATTTCATTAAGTTTTGCATGGAAATTTCACGAGATAAAACTTCAACGAGATAAAACTTGCATTTGATACAGTTATTAAGTTTAGAGTTTTCACTATGAAATGCATTTTTTTGATGTTTTCTTATTCTTTACAATTTTGATAAGATTTGTTTTCTTACAATATTAAATTCAGAATTTATTTTTTAAAAAATTTATATGCATTAAATTACATAAAAATTATTAATATTGTTATATAACAAAATGAAGTATGTGGAGTTATAATAATATAAATATGGAGTAACAGGGAATAATATTTTTTTCTTTAGCTTAATATAATAATAAAATGGCAGAAAATTTTCTTATTAAATTATTATCTCCGTCAATACCGGACAATCCTGATTTTTTTTTTTATGTATATATAAATCGTTTCTTAAAATTTCATTTTAGTCCACATATTTCATCTAAAATATTTAAGCATATATTATAATATACAATGAAAAAAAAACCCAGACAACTCCTTTTTCAAATGTTTGAATAAACATATCGATGTTATAGTTGCTAAGTAACGCATTATTATTTTGATGTTTTCTTATTCTTTACAATTGTGATAAAATTGTTTTCTTACGATAATTAAACTGAGAATTTTTTTATATAATTTATGTGCAATAAATTATATAAAAAATTATTGTTATATTACATTTTTAAAAATTATTATTATTATTATTATATAACAAAAAGAAGTATGTGAAGTTATAACTATAAATATAGAGTAGCAAGTAACAATCTTTTTAACTTTAGCTTAAAATAATGATGATTAAATGTAAGAAAATTATCTTATTAAATTATTATCTCCGTTAATACCGAATTTTTTTTATACTAATAAAAAATTATTTTTTGGATTTTTTTTTTTTATTGAAATTATTAAAAAGCTGTCAAAATATTAGAAATATTTAAAAATATTAATTTATAATTCATTAATAGTTAAAAATTATTAAAAAAAATTATTACATTTTTTTTATATAGTTATTTTTTAAAATTATTTTTATTATCTGATTTTTTTGTAATAGTCGATTTACATTGTCAAGATCAAGAGTGTCAATATTTTATTTTAGTGCACCTACCCTATTAAAATATTTAAGGACATATTATAATACCCAATGAAAAAAAAAAAAAAAAAGAGAACTCCTTTTCCAAATGTTTGAAAAAAAAACGTATCGATGTTATAGTTGCTAAGCAACAAGCCCGCATTACTTTTGGTTTAAAAATTCTGCAAAAATCATGAACAGATGTCCATTCGCTTTATCTTGTGAGATAATTGATATCAATTTCTCTTTACTAACACCTCATAAAGATAATGATAATGAAAAGCGAATAAAAATGAATAGATTCAGACAAAAGATTGCTTAAAATCTAACGGGAAAAGATGATGGGAGATCATTTATTGCATTAGAGAAACAGATCCAGGTAGAAATCCCGGACGATCTTAGGTAAGAAAGGTTGCTAGGCAACCACCGAGAGGATGCGCATTGATTTGTGCGCAAATATTCTTTAATAAACCCCTTCTCGCCGAAATGTTTCAAAGGAGATTATTTGGTTAGAATGCAATTTACAGCGAGCCGTGGAGATATCAATTTAAATAATGGAAGTTTTACGTGTTTAAACGAACGCTTTAAAGGAATTTGAATAGAACGTTGTTTAAAATAATTGGGTGTGATTGAATAGACGATACATCAAATTAAATCATCTCATTTTAAGAATATTTATTTAAGGTGATTGAATAGTGTTCGCATAAATTTGAATTCATTATATGTCAGACGAGTCGAATAACCATCAGATATAATTTAAAGGCAACCCTATTAATTTATGATAAAGAGGTCGCCTTATTTGATATTTGATACCATGTAAATTTTATCAAATAGTATACTTTATATTAAAATGAATAGGAATGTTCAAAAAATAGATAAAATCTGTAATTCAGGAATTATTTTAAATTGTATGAATCCCACACTTTGGTTGATGTTTAATTTTGTCTCCATTGAATTTCGTACAAATTTTGATTTATATTTATATTTTAAATTTATTTATGGCTATTGAATAGCGTTCGCATAAATTTAAATACATTATACATTAGACGAGTCGAATAACCCCTGATATAATTTAAAGGCAACCCTATCAATTTGTGATAAAGAGTTCGCATTATTTGATATTTGATCCCCTGTAAATTTCATATTTAGGCATCAAATAGTGCAGTTTATATTCAAATGACTAGAAAGTTCAGAAAATAGGTAGATAAAATCACGTATTATTTTTAAATTTATCAACCACACACTGTTATTTGATGTTTAATTTTGCCTCCTTTGAATTTAATATCAATTTCATTTGAATTTCACATCAATTTTTGAATACATTATACATTAAACAAGTCGAATAACCATCCGATATAATTTAAAGGCAACCCTATCAGTAATGATAAAGAGGTCGCATTATTTGATATTTTATCCCATGTAAATTTTATTTATGTATTAAATAGTATAGTCTATATTAAAATGAATAGAAATTTTCAGGAAAAAGATAATAAAATCACATATTATACTTAATTTTATCAACCACACATTGTTATTTGATGTTTAATTTTGCCTCCTTTGAATTTAATATCAATTTCATTTGAATTTCACATCAATTTTTGAATACATTATACATTAAACAAGTCGAATAACCATCCGATATAATTTAAAAGGCAACCCTATCAATTAATGATAAAGAGGTCGCATTATTTGATATTTTATCCCATGTAAATTTTATTTATGTATTAAATAGTATAGTCTATATTAAAATGAATAGAAATTTTCAGGAAAAAAGATAATAAAATCACATATTATACTTAATTTTATCAACCACACATTGTTATTTGATGTTTAATTTTGCCTCCTTTGAATTTCATATCAATTTCATATCAATATTTTAATATAATAAATAAAATAATGAATAATAATAATATTCATTAGACAAGTTCGAATTATACATTAGACAAGTTCGAATTATACATTAGACAAGTCGAATAACCACCCGATATAATTTTAAAGGCAACCTGTCAAAACCGTTAACTGTCAAAATAAGGAGACAAAATCAACTTTGATTTTAAAAAATTATATTCTTGCGAATATAGGACAGATATTGCCTGTTTGTTCTATGTGTTCACAGAATAATTAAGTTATATTCTGCGAACTCATGATGCGCGCGCATCTTATAACATCTAATATAACAGGTAATATTAATATAAAAATGTCTATAGTGGTCTAAATTTAATATGGGGACATATATAATTTTATACGCGGCCCGCGGAGTTAGGATGCATTTCCAAAGTGGCCCGCAAGATCATTTGGGTTGGACACCCCTGTTCTAAAGTACTTTAAACAAAAAGTTTTGTTATTTACAATACTTAGTATAGATGAAGTGAAAAAAAAAATATTTTTATAACATTTTTTGTATGATGTGTATACAGTGGCTAACATTTGTGTAAGTAAACTGCATTTAAAAATTTATTCAAAATATCGAAAATTCAAGTTGAGTAAGAATTTATCATAAACCCCAAAAATATGGGTTTTACAATAATGTCTAATAATATGAAATATTGTCATATAAGGTTTTAACACAAACCCACTAAATTTCTATTTTCTAATTTCATAATTTTGGATAGAATTATAAATGTTTGTGGATATTTTATTAAACAATCTTTTCATCTTAACAATTTATGGTAAATTTATGGCAAAAAAAATTTACGAATTATTTACTAATTTATTACCTATTCATTAGTTTTTAAAAAAAAATAAATTAACAATATTGTCTATCAATTTATGCAATTTTAAAATCAAATTTGTCCAAAAATAAATATGGGTATTGAAATAAAAACTTTCAAAATTATCTGCTTTACAAATGGGAAAGATGGATAGATAAAATGATATGCTGTGAAAAATCTTAAATAATTATAGATTTGCTCAAATAAAATATATTTATTTTTTATGCTGAAAAGAGTTAAATAATTCTCAAACATTAATTTGGAAAAAAAAAAAAGTAGTTAAGGAAATAAAAATTTATTTTTAAAATAAATCGACCGAGTTCAATTTTTAATGATTTTTTAATCTTCTAATACACAATAATTGGCACATCGTATGCGTTAGAAAATGGAAGTCCATTAGTTAATAAAAATGCAGGATGATTATAAAACCCCTCAGTAATAGGAAAACTACTAAATATTTAAACTATAAACTTCACAATTAAAACTCTAAAAGTCACAATTTAACTGAATTAAACTTTATAATCATGAAATTTTTAATAAATAATTTCATATTTAATCACAAAAGTGAAAATTATTGAATAAAAAGGCATTCAGCATTGTTAGAATTAAAAAAAAATGCCAAGTATTCATATATAAACCTTAACGTATAAAACTAGATTATGCTTAGTACAAAGTGACATTTAACCGAGTTAAAAAATATATTTTAAAAAGAACGCTGTCAAATGAAATTACATTTAGTAATAGAATTGAAGAACTTGCATGAAATTTTGAATTTTAATAAAATCTGTTAGCTGCCAAAAAGAGTTTCGCTAAAAGCTTTTAAAATTTCTCTCAAAAATTGAATTGTTCGCTGAAAGTTCTTGATGAAATTTTGGAAGGTCGAATCATTCGTTTGAAAAAGCATTAATCGAATTTAAAAATGATAGCTTTTTTATAATCGAATTGCAAAATTCATAAGAGAAAATATTATCTTATTGTTTTTGACGGAATAATTGTAAAAGTGAGTTTTGCCTTTTTGATAATTTTGAAATATGCAGATTTTGCTTTATAAAAGATTTATTTTATTTCAGTTTTTGATTAATTTTGAATTGTAAATTCAGAATAAAAATTTTTTACATTGTGTAAATAACATTTTTATACGAATTCGAAAATAAAATTTATACAATATCAGAGAGATAAAAGAATTTAATTTTTTTTTTCTCTTCAAACTTTGTAAAATCAACGTAAAAGCTGATTAAATGGACTAATAATTTTCTAAAAATAAATTTAAGAAACGAAATTTAAATTACAAATTTATTCCTAAGTAAGATGTAATATAATGAAAAGTCTTATATTTAAAATTGGATAATACTGAAAAACAAAGTATTTTAGATTTAGAAATATTTAAATGTATTTAAAAGGGATTTCATCCGCTTTATCACTTTTTAAGTGATTGTTCATAGCCATAAGGCAAAAGTATTTCTAAAATTTAAACTCTTAAAAATAGAAGTACGTTCAAAAATTATAAATAATTTAAAGCAATAAAATTATTTTCCTTTATTTTTAACTCTGAATTTAATTTTCTATTTTTAAACTAGTTGAAAACTAAACCTAAGCTATTTTTATTTATTTTGTTAAATTATTTAAATGTAGAATATTTAAGTAAGAGATAATTAATATCCTCTAGATACATAAAGAAGAAAAGGCAAGTTTCTTAATTAAAACTTCTAAACTGTACAGAAGTGTACAGCTTTGTAGTTTTGAAAATTTTTATACTTATTTTTTAGCTTTTTAAATTTTTCATACTTATTTTTTAAATTTTTAAATGTTTTTTATACTAATTTTTAAAACTTTAAAAATGTATACATATTTTTAAAGTTTTAAAAAATTTGTATACTTACTATATTTTTTTACCTTTTAATTTTTACTTAATTTATAACTATTTAAGAAATGTATACTTATTTTTACTTATTTAACTAAATTTTTATATTTATTTTTTAAGTTTTTAAATTTTTATTCTTAATTGCTGTAAGTTTAATAAAGTAACGGATTAGAAATAAATTTAAGCATAAGAAATCATGAAAACAGAACACCAATTTATTATATTAAAAATGTATTCGCTTTTAAGATTAAACAAATTATTTATTTTCATCTTCAGTGTTTTGTTTGAATTTATTTTTGGTATTAAATATTGCCTCTACTACTTTTTAACCCTTCCTTATTAAGGAAGAAAATGAGTGTAAATTACTTAACAACTAAAGTTTCTTACAGCATCGATCACGTGATTCGCACATGCGCGTCAGATTCACTATCTCAAACTATAAGGCATAACATATATTTTATATTGAAGTAAACCAAGTAATATAAAAAAAAATTTAAGTAAATTCCTACTTTTTTTTTTTCACTCTATTGCAGAAAGTCCTTTATAAATAATTTCCATTTTTTAAGTTAGGAAAAAATTCTCTCTCTCCTCCCATACACACTTTTCATCTCTCTCACTCATTTATTCACGTGTTTCATTTTCCATTTTGTTCCCCTCCTTGACTCAGACCAGAACCCACAATGAAAAGAGAATCTGAAATGAAATTTTTTTCCACGCTTCGCCACTGACGGCATTTATTTTTAAATTTATATCCTGCTAAATATTTTATATAAGAGGAATTTGTTTCCCATATAAAGGTAAAATTAATGAATGAATTAATATTAGAAAAAAAGCTGTATTAACATCCAGTGTCATCCACTACAAGTTTAAAAAAATATATTTGAATTTGAGTGGAGGAATGAAAAGTATTTTATGAATGATTGAAAATTTGAGCAAGATATATAAATATATATAGAGAGTGTGAACTATTACTAGAATTGAAAAGTGAACGTGAAATGTATTTTTATTAGATAGAAACGAAATCACAATATATTCAGCAAGCATTTTTTAAAGAATGAAATTTTTAAAATATAAAGAACATGTTTCCATTATCTAAAGATATATATTGATCCCTCAAAATTTATTTCTTTATTTATTTTTTTTGAGGTAAGAAAAACTCCAGAGCTACATTTCCTTTCGAATATGTTCATGGCGTTTCATTTCCATAAATGGCAATAAATATTTTGAAATGACGTTACTATTTATCATAAAAGGATTCAAAACATTTATAACTTCATTCAGAAATAGATAAATTCAGAGTAATCAGAAAAACCAGAATTTACAGTAACTAAAAATCCTTTTCGCATCAATATTTTACGAACTATTCAAATTCTCTCACAAATATAACTTTAAATCGTCATTTTACATAACATTTCAACGGAATCCTCATCTAACCAAACAACTTTAAATCATTGCAAATTATTGATTAGACAAACAACTCTGCTGGCTGTCTAATTTCAAAAGCTAATGATATTTATGAGATAGATTTCAAATAGTTGTATTTATTTGACATTCATTAAAAGTTAGATTCTATCTTTGATGTATATGTTGGCTGTAGAAAATGTTCAAAATTAATTTCAAACAACATGGCAGAAAATCAAATTAAATGAATAGAGATTTTTAAAAACATCAAAAGTTAAATAAGGAAATTCATTTTAAAAAAACTAATGAAATTTTTAGTTTAACAGATACATATTTTTGAAATTAAAAACCCATTGAATTTTTTTTTTATTACTTTACATAATCAATGGGATTTCTTTAGAAATTAAATAATTATTATGTAAATCATATTGTTAAATAATTTATTTAAACAAAACACTCACTTCAAATACAAAAAAAAAATTTTTTTTTAATCATTTAATAAAGAATGGATTTTTAATTCTATACTTCATTGTTAAGAGGAAATTTTTTATAAAATTTATTATACATAATATTTTTAACATTAGCATTCTCAAAACATTTTTATTGATTTTGATTTTTAAATGTATATTAACTACAATACAGTTTTACACTTTTACTAATTTAATTAATTATAATTCACAGCAAATTTTTGTTTTAAATGTTGTAATTATATTTTAATCAATTTATTTTTTAATTTGCTGCATTGTACTTATATTTTGTCAATTTTTTATTTTTAGTCAAACAAAGCATAGCGAAGTCAATATTTCCATCAAAGTATTTAAATATTAAATTTAATTTGAATAAAAAAACTTTTGTCAATAGCAGTATTGAACTTTTTAAAATTTATTTCAAATTTAGTGAATTATTAAGACTTGCTACAGGCAAAAAAAACTGAATTCAATTAATAATTAAAATTTACGGTTAATAAATAAATTTTGTCAACTACCTGAAAAATTAAATGTAAATTAATTTTTCAGTGAAATAAAATATTAAAATACAAATTAAAATAGATGTAAATTATTTTTAGCATCATTTAAAATATTTGTCTATTAAAGAAAAAACTAAAATGTTAAAGATAATATATATTTAATACTAACAAGTAACAACTCATTGTTTTTATGTTTAAAAAAACACAGCTTTTATATGAGTAATTCATTGTTTTTTATATTTTTTAAAACAAAAAAAAGCTATGTTTTTTTCATTTACACTATCCTGGTCTCATTTTTGATCAGAATTTTTAAAAATAAATACAGAAATTAAATGCAAGAAATTTTTTACAAAATTACAGAAATTTGGAAATTTCCTTATCTCCCCTTCTTTAATCTGCGTATTGACTTGAATTTTACATTTGCTTTTGTAATTATGAAGAAGATTTAGAAGATTTTATTGAATGGGATATATAGGAACCGTCGTATAATGAGAAAACTTTTTAAATTATCCAATTTAATATATGAATTCAAAAAATCAAAATTCGAAATTCAATAATCCTTTCAATAATAATAAAAATCCCTAAATATCGTAACTTTTACGAAAATTCCAAAATATGAACATAAATGCGTTACTGCGAATTTTGCTGACAATTTTTTTTTTCTTCAGATTTTGGAATACAGAGAAACGAAATGTCACTTTTAAGCGATGGAATTTAAAAAGAAATGCATTATTAGAACTTTTTTTTTATTTATACGAAATTTATTTTTTATTTATTTAAAAGGAAAGTTTTGAAGTGAGATTGACGATAATCATTGAAATTCAAGAGATTCACCTACTTAAAAAAAAAAGTAAACATATTATGGAGTAATCTTCAAAAGGATCTTTTTTACTCTCTGAAAACGTTAGCAAGTTTCAAAATTTTGGTAACGTTTCAATTGATTTAAAGGCACATCACATGTTTATTTCATTGCACAGTTTAGAGTCCAATTTCAAGAAAAGTATGCCAAAATCTATATGGGAAAAAATGTGATTTTAATAGTAATAATATTATTGAATGCTCTTGTGCGTAAATGCAGGAGTGGAATTTTAACAGTTTGTCAATGCGCGTTGTAGTTAATATTGTGACTGAATTCTGTATTGTGTTGTCTTGTTTATTGTATTGTTGCATTTTTTTTCTCGCTGGAAGTGTTTTGCATTTCATTCCAAGAGAGAGGAATGTATGTTATTTGACAAGCATACAATAACCACATCACTCAAATTTAACAGAACACAAGCAGTAATGGTATTGTGGGTAGTTATATTACATGCAATGAGTGTTTTGTACTTCTCATGAGGAACAACATGCCACTCATATCTGATAGCAGATATTCGGTGTCATGTATAATGAGACCTCATGAGCGATTACCTGTGCTAACTTCACAGATCAAAACAAATACAGATGGAATATGGTCTACACCATGAGTTGTTGCATCGGGATTGGTGATTGATCATGCTGAGAAAGTGTCTATTCCAATGAGAAGTGAGGAAAGCTGCCCCTCCCATCTTGATGGATTTTCTTAAAGGGAGGTTTTTGGAGAAGATGTGCGGCGACGAGTTGACAAGAAGTTTTGGTTTTTCTCTTTTCTGAAAGGGACTGAACAGGCCGGAGTTTCTTCCTGTTTACAAAAGTGAGTCCTTTGTGATTTCGTGTATCACGCCGTGTGATAATTCAGGTCTGACGCAGACCGGTTCGACTAGCTTCATCGTAGAATAGATAACTCTGAAAATCTCCATCTTTGGTGTGAACTGCTCTTGTGTATCTAATTTATATCTTTAGTTTTCATTTTAATTGTAAACAGAATTCTCTATATAGAAATAATGCTTGTAAATAAAATTTAAAGTGCTCCCATGAACCTGAAAGTGACTCTCTTCTTGAAGTTTAGTATAGGCCGAGGTGTTACACCGTATTTGCATGTAGTATGGGAGAAAAGCAGAAAATCTCTCGCAGATAATCCGAATGACGATGTGAAACACTTTCAAATGCTTTCATAATCGCCATTGAGTCTTTTTATTTTTATTTGATTTTTGCGATTTGCTTAAATTAAAGATAATGAAAGAACCTATTTAATAAGGCCTTAAAGAGAGGAAGTATATACTTATATTCTGGAAAGATTCTTTCCGTAACATATTCTGGAAAGACTTTAAGGATTCCAATTGTCTGTTATATTGTAGTATACCTGAATATACGAATCATGCGGTGCCTTGAATGTTTGTAGGGGTTCGGAATCCACTTTAAACAGTAGGCCCCGGTCTCAGAGGACCGTAGAACGTCACAGAGCCTAATCAGACTTCTCACCCACATCATTCCCAAACTGCAAGGGGGCAACTCAGCTGTAGGCACAGTAATATGGTGTGGAGTAGTAGCATCACAACAGGAAGCTGTTTCATTCGCTTTCTGATTTGTATACATTATTGTTTGCCAACTAATTTGATAAAATGAAGTGAACTGAATGATTTTAATCATATATATGACGCAAATGCAGACGTAAATAATATTTTTATTTCCTAAATAAAGCATGACGAAAATCTATAAAGAAAAAAATCCTGAGAATTGATGACATTTTGTTGAAAATGTACAAAAAAAAAAAAAAAAAAAAAAAAAAGCAAACAATAATTGAAACAAAAAATATGTTTGTTTAACATTATTTATTTATTTTTTCCCTTCCTTTGACAATGACTAAATCCAAGATATTTTAAATTTAAGTTATTTCCCTATGATTTCCGATAATAAAATTCATTATTTCCAAATTCGAAAAGATAAAAAAGCAAAAAACCTTTTAAAATATAAAGTACTTACATTTACACTTAGCATTTGTTAAGAATTTTATATGCCTGACAAAAAAAAAAAAAATTTCAAAATATCTTTGTGCCACCATTTACAAAAGTTAAATTTAACGAAAAGAAAAATGAAATGGAAAGCTGCTATGTTTTAAGTGACACTTGATCATTAAGATAATTTTAAAAAGTTAAACATTTAAATGAAAAGCTCTTTAAAAGAAAGTAATCCATTTCTGAGACATTTTTATGAACATATGATTTCAACAATTAAATCTAAAAAAAAAAAAAAAAAAAATCATTGAATGTATTCATGGTTTAAAGCTACAAGTATTTTAAACGAAGAATTTGAAATGAAAAGAAACCATTGAGATGAATC